>OY856409.1:907115113-907335113 GCA_963693085.1 Alisma plantago-aquatica
TGAAATAATTTCCATTTTTATAGGTGCTAGTTGATGGTAAAGATGTGTAGCACAGACTATGAAGAATTTCCAGTAATTCCACTAGTAGGTGAAGGATTTTAGTTGACAAATTCACCACCTGAGGAATTTGAACAAGAACCTGAAGAAATGGCTGAACAAAAGACAATATGGGAGAAGATCAAGGCTTCTTCCTCATTAGCATCAAAGAGGCCTATCAAAAGGCAGAAAATCAACATTCCCACCTACAAGATCGATCCGGCATTGATAAACATGGTCAAGTCGCAAGAATTTCACGGATTGAAGAATGAAGATCTTGTTGCTCACATTAGCACATTTGTGGAAAACTATGACATGATAACGATTGACAGACTTCTACAGGAGGCACATTACTTGAAGTTATTTCCTAGATCTCTTGCAGGAAATGCAAGAGAATGGTTGCACAACCTTGATGATGAAATCATTGAGATTTGGGATCAAATGATTGAGGTCTTTTTCGAGCGATTTTTCCCACCTGAGAAGACCAATGACCTAGTGAGGAAAATTCACAATTTTAACCAAAAGGCAGGAGAAACCTATTCTAAGATGTGGGAACGCTTCCAGATAATGCTGAGGAGGTGCCCACATCATGGGCTGGACAAGGAGAAACAAGTAAAAAATTTCTACTTTGCTCTCAATGAGCATGATAGAAGCAACCTCGATTCAGTAGGCTCGAGTTTCTTCTTGAACAACACAGACACAAGGTGTTGGGAGATTTTGAAGAATATGGCCAAGAAATAGTCATGGGGTGATAGAGATGCACCGAAATAAGTTAGAATTGTAGGGGAATCAAAGGAAATTAAAGAATTGAAAGACAAAATGGATCTCATATCTAAGAAGCTTATAGAGAAATAGGAAGAGTCTGGTAAGGAGGCCCAAGTTAAATTCATTCAACAACAGGGCTACAGGAGCAATGATTATTCTTGGAGAAAGGATAGAAAATTCTCATGGAAGGATCCAAACAACTTCCTACAAGACTTCAATGCAAAGCCACAGCCCACTACGGAGGAAAAAAGCATTGAATTTCTTAACCAAGTGGTGAAACAAAATCAAGAGTTGATGAATATGTTCGCAAGCAGTTACAGTCCCAGGGCAAGATTTTGAATAAATTTGGGTAGATGTTGCAAAGTCATGGAGTGCAGATGAGGGCACTAGAGATGACCGTGGCCCAAATTGCCAATGAAGTGGTGGCCATGAAGCATCAAAATCAACAAAGATCGGCTGGTAATGCAGAGAATACTCAATCACATCATCAAGTTAAGTATATACATGTGATTAAGGAGATAGAGCCCCTGGCGGTGGAGGTCCATGAAAAGGGAAAAATGCATTTTGACACGGAGTCTAGACCTAGTGTGCCATACCCTCATAGCTTATATGGACTACCAGGAAGATGTTATCTGAAAAGAAAATCCTACAAAGCCACCATCACAACTGTGCCCACATATAGGCAAGAGGAGCAGGTGAAAGCCATATTGCACAGTGGGGCCACTACCACCGAGAAGGATGGATAGCCACGAGCCTCACAAACCAAGAATGACGTGTTAAAGCCTACATAAAAGGGTGACATTGAAGCGAGCTTAGGGGAGGAGACCCCAAATAGCCTATATGTGCCACCATACAAGCGAGTGAAGGAGCCAAATGTGCTTTTTTTGGATAGTCTGAGGCGAAAAAAGAGCATAGACACTACAAGATGTTCTTAGAGATGTTTAGGAAGCTTCACATTAACATTCCACTAATAGAGGCGATAGAACAGATTCCTGCATATGGAAGATTTATCAAGGATATCATCACTAAGAAAAGGCAGATAAAAGACACTGACATTTGCTTTATGAATGAGACAGTGAGCTCAATAATCCATGGGAGTCTACCAAAGAAGAAGAAAGATCATGGGAGCTTCTACATAGCGTGCTCAATTGGCGGTCATCATTTTCCGCACGCAAAGTGTGATTCGAGTGCTAGCATAAACCTTATGTCATTAACCACATTTCAAAAGTTGGGATTGAAGTCACCAAAGAAATTTGCCATGTCTATTGAGTTAGCAGATGGATCTAGAGTGAATCCACACAGAGTGTGTGAGGATGTACTTGTCAAAGTTGACAGATTTATCTTCCCCGTACATTTCATAGTCATGGACATGCCGCAGCTTAATGGTTGTGAGATGCTACTAGGGAGGTTGTTTCAAGCTACAACTTATGTTATCACTGCTATCGGGAGAAATATCTTGACATTAGGGATTGGCAAAGAAAGAGTTGATTTCAAATTGTTGAGTGACTGCCTAGGGACACTCCCTGCTACCCCAGAATAAATAGCTTGATTTTGTCTAGCCTAAGACGTTAAAGTAGGGTTCTTGTTGGGAGGCAACCCATCCATTGGTAGATTTAATTTCCATTTATTTCAGTAATTTTAGTTTATTTCATTTTTAGTATAAAAATGATACCCTAATGTGTGTATTCACTATTCAGTGTGCAGGACTGCTTGGGTTTCGATACCATCGACCCTTGTGTCGATGGTAGCGATGAGGGTGCAGAGCGACAACTACAACAAATTTTCTATTTCGATACTATCGACGACCTCATCAATAGTATCGACGGCCTCATCGATAATATTGACCACCCAACAGGTTGATCGACTCCAATTTTATAGGAGGTCGATAGTATCGACCCCATGGTCAATGCTCGCGAGATCCCTAAAGATTTTCAAAAAAAATCATAGAAGAGATATCGATACCATGAACCCCTATGTCGATGGTATCGACACAACTTCAGAGGATTCCACCACCAAGGCCTTGCGAGGATAAGGATTGGCAACAGAAGTCGATGCCATCGACACCTCATCAATGGTATCGACGCGACACGTCAGCAATCCACATGACGCCATCAACGAAGCACGCTAAATCTAGAGGTCGATCCGTGGGATGGGTCGATACCATCGACCCCTGTAGATAGTATCAATGCATCATGTTTTTCTTGATGCGTGTGATGGTAGAGAAGTGGAGCACCAGATCAGCCCATATTCACTTCGGAGGGCTTATCACACCACTAGCCCTCTACCTTAGGCTACACCTATCCACGCTCCCTCTACTGGTCAGCCGGAACCTTGTCAATTTGGCCCATTTCCACCGCTGCAATCTTCTTACACTCTGTGATGGTGTGGTATATGCTCATTGTCACATTAACAAAGAGTATCAGGAGCGCGTACTGCCAGACCCCGTCTTTAACCTCCAGTTGGGCCAGCACTTCTGGTGGCCTAACATTGCCATTAAGGATTCTGAGGAGGAATAGGATGAGGGAGATGACGATGATGCGGACAACGACGATGCGAAGGAAGAAGAGACTTTCACACCTCTTCGGTCACAAGTTGCTCTGAGGAAGCGTCCACTCTTCTACCCAGGAGCTTCATCATCTTCCCAGTCACTGCCACCACAACCCTCCCACAATGGAGATGACCCCTATTCTATGCAGGGGATGTATACCATGCTCTAGTTTATCCAGGAATCCCAACAGACCATGCGACAGTCCCACCATATAGCTTTTGCAGGGATCCAGGATATGCATAATAGGTTGTATTAAAATCAACAGGCAATTTTTGAGAATGAATGCTAGCTATTCGCCAACCAGCAATAGGTATATTAATGGTTGGGGAGGATAGAGCAGCAACAACAACCTTTCTACGATCATTACTGGAGCCAAATCAACTTCGGGGGATATCCACAGCCACCGCCCATGCCACCTTATGATCTGAGCTTTCAGGGGCAATATCCAGATTGGAACCCCCATACCCAGAAGTACCCGCCATTTCTGCCACCACCACAATAGAGGGTATCACTGTTCCACCTTCTGAGGTTGTTTTTGACTATGAGGCCATAGTTGAATTCAAGCTTGGGGGGGAGATGGAACAATTTCTATCTTAGTCTTTTTTATTTTAGCATTTTTCTTAGTTTTGTTTTTTGCAATTTCTTTTAAGTTGTGTAATCTAGTTATTTACAGCATTCTAGGATCCACAGTCTATCTTGTCTAATCCGTGGATGTCTAATATAAATGCATGTCATCTCTATGTTTGCCATATGGGGGAAATTTGAAATTTGAGCATAATTAAAAATTTTCCAAGAAATTATAAGTTGCACTTGTTTGAAATTGAGCACATAATTTATAAAAATCATTGGGTAGGTTAACTTTGAAACATATGATCATAATTGTACATCCTTATGGTTCAAGAAATGTGGATGGAATTGGATGTTGAGCCTAAACTGACCAAACGGTAACGGGGCTTTAATTTGAGGTGAGAGAGAGAAACCCTTTGATTAATTGGTACACACGTTAGTAAGGAGGGACATATAATCTGTTCCAATGGTTCTTTCAATTAGTCTTATAATTTGTCCACCCAACTTCATTCACACTCCACCATAAGGACTGGGAGCACATTACAGTTTTCATCTTTTGATTGCATGCCATTTAGATAGGATTGCATTATAGATAGATTTTGCATAAAAAAATGAAAAATGAAAAGATATTTGTAGATTAGTCATGCATGTACACATTCTCAAGTACATGCCATGGTAGTTGCATAATTAATTTCATATAGTTGCCTTTTGCATACTCTTAAGCATATAGGACATTATGTGCCTTACTTATTCTAAAAAATAAGAAATGCGGGGAACTTGTTCTATACTCTTTGAGGAGTAAATTGTAATGCATCAAATGTAGTGGCTATGTGAAAATAAGTCCGAAAAAAATGAAAAGTAGTATAAATGTTTCTCTAGTCAAAATTGAGAAGAAGAATGGCTTGAAAAAAAATAAAGTGAAATCAGAGGGAGAAAAGAACTTGTTTCACTTGTATATTAAAAATAATAAGCATTCCATCTCACCTTGAGACGGAATAGTAGAGCATGCATCATTCCACCTAAAAAGTAGGCATTAGGTCATTTCCATACGCATATGCATCATTTAGGTCATTTTATTGTTTATTCCATGCTAAATTGTATTGTTCTTCCTTTTTCTTCCACAGCCGCCCATTTGATCCACCCGTTGCTCAAAACGGTAGGCCATCCATGATTATCTCCTCATTCTTTTATATCAGGAGATCTGCTTCCATGTAGATGGTAGTTAGGATATGAGCAATCATAGATAAGAGATCATAAGATGCACCAAACCTGAACCGGAGGAATTTATTATATCAACTGCCTTATTTAATAGTGTTCGTTGGTCTTGGGGTGGGCATCTCTCATGGACAATTATTGTCACCTTTAGGGTAGTTACGGTTCTCTGGTCAGCAAGGGCCGGTATGTGCCTTGCAGGAGGGAATCATTTTGAGATGTCTTTTTATGCTAATATGTTCTTTAGTTGACCCTCACAATTATATTGTATAGTTTTGTTGCTCGAGGACGAGCAAAGTACAAGCTTAGGGGAGTTTGATGCAAGGGTTTTGAGTCACTTTTATAGGCTAGTTTTACATTCATTTTATGCGTTTATTGGTCATATTGGTGGTTAATATTGCATGATTCATTTCCTTTGGCCTATAATCTCATTATGCATCAATTTTATCTTGTTTTATCTTATTTGGTATAAAGGATCATATTTCTCAGATTTGATTGGTGTTTTCTTCTCTTTATTTCAGGGAATTCGCATATCTGCATTGGTTGATACTATCGACATCCGTCAATGCCATCGAGATGGTCACAATACAGAGTCGGAGAAGAAGTAGAACTGGTCGATACCATCGATGTCATGGTTGACGCTATCGAGATTATATCAGTGTGCCAAAGATCAAAAAGTCGATACTATCAACATTTTGGTCGATAGTATCGAGATGCCTTCAGAAAGAACCCCAAAAATCGAAGAAGTGTCACTACTGTAAGGGGTCGATACCATCGACACCCCATCGATGGTATCGACATCGTCAAATCAGGAAATTGCCTGGAACAATCTTAATCGTACGACTGTGATGTTTTGGCGACCGTAAGTGATCCCTATACCAAGAAAAAGCGGCCCAATCCATACTATCACGTCATTAGTCGCTGCACAAGTCTCAGAAGAAGAGAGGATGAAGAACAGAGACCAGAGCTACACCCCAAATGTTTCCAAAGCTACAAACGGAGTTTTCTACCACCGCAAGGTTGCAGAACGCCATCCCACATCGAGGATCGCCTGGTTCTCCTTTTTTCAGGGGTTACACCATCTCCATCCACGTTTCCCCTATGTTTTCTCCTTCCTTCTTGATATTTTACATTAAGATGAACATGTGGGGCTAATCCCCTTTGTCTTTATGGCCGGGAGTAGCCAGGGTAATCGTTGTATGATGCTTTTTACATAGTTAATCATAATTTCTCTCTCAAATCTGTGGTATGATATTGTTTTCTCAATTCTATCATTGTTCTTGATCACCATAATGGTAATTTAATACCTTTAATTGCTTTTAACGAAGAATTAATAATTGAAAAGATGCAATAATCACATTAACTTAAAAATCCCTTGGAAAAGGCGAGGTACGGTTAATGGTGGAAACCTAAAGATATGTTCTTCATACACCTAATTTAGGGTATAGGTTGCTACTGACGTGGAACCGACCTAGATTAAGTTAGAGAATTGTATCACGGAAGCAAAGAATTCTATTCACAGGCCACTACCTGAGATAGGAGACAAGTTGTGATAATTATGTAGGAATTAGTACAACGATATTCCGCAGTAAACCACAATCCTAAAGATCCCATTTTAATTGATTAAACCAACCCTTTAATCGATTGTTTTGTTTGTCTTTCAAACAACTATCAAACTTTTATAATCGGTCTAGCTGATTGCAAGTAGTTAGTAGTAGTCTACCGAAATCACGTTCCTTGAGTTTGACTCGGGCCTCACAAAGGCCTATATTACATTGATGCATGCACTAGCGTTTTATGCATGGTTTAATCGTGTCAGAGCTCTTGAGCTTCTTCACATTGATCTATTTGGACCAATGAGAACTCAATCACTTCGTGGTTCCAAGTATTGCCTTGGTATTGTGGATGATTTCTCTAGATATACTTGGACCTTCTTTCTTGTTTCTAAGAGTGACATTCTTGATGTTTTCTTAATCTTTTATAAATGACTTGAGAATGGATCTTCTTGTCACATCATTTCCATTCGTAGAGATCATGGGAGAGAAATAGAAAATGATGTTTTTGAATATTTTGTCAAGCATTTGATTATGCACACAACTCCACTTCACCTCGAACACCTCAACAATATGGGATTGTAGAGAGGAAGAATAGGTCTTTACAGGAGATGGCTAGGACCATGCTTCTAG
The DNA here is from genome assembly GCA_963693085.1 of Alisma plantago-aquatica. Taxonomy (NCBI): domain Eukaryota; kingdom Viridiplantae; phylum Streptophyta; class Magnoliopsida; order Alismatales; family Alismataceae; genus Alisma; species Alisma plantago-aquatica. The sequence goes on from OY856409.1 coordinate 907,122,428, forward strand.
AGTATGATATTCCAAAGAAGTTTTGGGAAGGAGTTGTTAGTGCCTCATATTTTGTGCAAAACCAGGTTATTACTCATCCTTCTTTGAAGAAAACCCCCTATGAGCTATGGTGTGGTAGGAAACCTTCAATCGAGTATTTCCATGTTTTTAGATGTCCTTGTTTTATTTTGAATATAAAAGATTCTCTCGACAAGTTTGATCTGAAATCTTAAAAGGATTTCTTTCTTGGCTATAGCACTACTAGAAAGGCTTATAGAGTATTTAATGTTGTTCTTGATAAAGTAGAAGAATCCATAAATGTTAAGTTTCACTAACCCATCTATTACCAAAGATATTTTTCCAAATGATGATGTTGCAGTTGAAGTAATTCCTGTTCTAAAAGAGCTCAACCTCACCCAAAAGGGAGAAGAGGTGGTCACTCAAGAAGAAGAGAATGATGAAGAGAAGAAGGATCTAACTCCCTGGTTTGCAAAGAATCATCCAAATGAACTGATCTTAGGTGATTCGTTTGAAAGAGTGAAGACGTGGGTTGTATTCAACTAAGAACAAGCCAACATCACCTTCATCTCACAACTCGAGCCAAAGAACATCAAGGAAGCTCTTGGGGATGATGAGTGGATCCTAGCTATGCAAGAAGAATTGGAGAAATTTGAAAAGAACAAAGTTTGGACCTTAGTGCCAAGAACAAGTGATATAAAGATTATTGGAACCAAATAGGTCTACCGCAACAAGCTTGATGAAAGTAGCTAAGTGATTAGGAACAAAGCAGGGTTAGTGGCTCAAGGATGCAATCAACAGGAAGGTATAGACTTTGATGAAACATATGCACCTGTAGCTAAACTTGAGTCCATTCATATGTTGCTTTCCTTTTCTAGTTATAAAAACTTTCTTCTGTATCAAATGGATGTTAAATGTGCATTTTTTAATGGTAGAATTGAGGAGGAAGTGTATGTTGCACAACCTCTAGGATTTGAACATGATTGTTTTCCTAACCATGTTTATTTGTTGCAAAAAGCTCTCTATGGACTCAAACAAGCACCTAGAGCTTGGTATGAGAAATTAAAGAACTTTTTGTTAGATCATGGGCAAAGTGGATTCTACCTTATTTCTAAATCACACTTCTAACAATTTTCTTATCATACAAATGTATGTTGATGATATCATTTTTGGTAGAACTAACCTTGATATTTGTAAAGAATTTAGTGATCCTATGAAGAGTGAATTTGAGATGAGTATGATGGGTGAGCTCACAGTCTTCCTCAACTTTCAAATCAAGCAAACAAAAGATGGGAACTTCATCAACTAAGGCAAGTATACAAGTGAACTACTCAAGCACTTTGGGATGGAGAATACCAAGCAGATGGATAGACCCGTGTCAAACACTGCCAAACTTGACAAAGATGAAGAAGGTGAGAAGGTAGATGAGAAGTTGTATAGAGGTATGATTGGAAGTTTACTTTACATAACTGCCTCTAGACCTAATATAATGTTTAGTGTTGGGTTGTGTGCTTGCTTTCAATCAAATCCTAAGAAATTACATCTTATAGTTGTTAAGAGGATTTTAAGGTACTTATCCAAAATCCAAAATTTTAGACTATGGTATTCCATGTCAAGGTACTTTACTCGTACTGCTTATAGTGATGCAGATTATGCAAGGTACTTGATTGATAGAAAGTACACAAGTGCCACTTGTTTCCTCCTAGGACCATGCTTGGTGTCTTGGTTCTCCAAGAAACAAAGCATACTGGCATTATCAACCACTGAAGCTGAATACATTGCAACCAGGAGTTTTTGTGCCCAAGTCGTATGGATGAAGCAAATGCTTTAAGACTTTAACATTCATTTTGATGCTTCTCCTATCTATTGTGATAGTACTAGTGCAATTAACTTGTCATATAATCCTAACTTGCATAGTAGAGCTAAAAATATAGAGGTTTGCCATCATTTCCTACATGATCACATTGCCACGAAGGATATCTATATCACGCATGTGGACACAAAAAATCAGTTGGCAGACATTTTCACTAAACATCTAGCTAGAGAACAATTTAACATTATTAGATCTAAACTGCTCATAACTACTTTGAATGAATTTGATATTCCTTCTATCTAGTTGTCATCTATCTTATGTGTTTTACCTCTATTTTTATCACCTTTGCTTCCTAATATGCTAAAAATCCATTTTCCATATTCATTTTCTCTTGTTTTTCTCTTATTTTTTGGGTATTTTTTGCAAACGCATGTGTCACCACAAAATAGTACCCAATGATGAGTGATATGTGCCTAAGTATGTTCAAAATACATAATGGACTTGAAAAATAAATTTAATTAGCACTCTAATGACTAGAAACTAGATATTGTATAGGTCAGGTTGACCATTGGTCGAGTTTCCAACTCGATCGATCGGAGGCTGAGAGCTTTTTTAAAGAGCATATTAGTCGAGTTTATGAGTTCACAGAACTCGACTGATGGCCGGGCTAGAGCAAATTTAAGATGGGTTTGTGGATGAGTTTTAGTGGTGAGTCTTTAGCTTTTGCTCTCTCTTTCCCCTTGCTAACCTAGGTTTGTGGATGAGTTTTAGTGGTGAGTCTTTAGCTTTTGCTCTCTCTTTCCTCTCCTTTTCACCTCTATATCATCTAATAGGAGGAAGAGGGCTGCCCCAACTAATGCACCTTTATCTTTGTCCAACTCCCGCTTGATTCCATTTGATGACACTCTCTTTGTCTCAAATGAGGATACAAATAGGTATAAGGATCTCCTTCCATGGAACCCTTTCCCTTTTTGTGCCCTATTTGAGCCTAAACCACAAAGACAAAAGGTCATAGATCAAGTAGCAGAGTTGCTTTATGATCACCATCTCTCTACCTTCGGTATTGAACGTGCGTGTTACAACAATTCCATCACTAGTACGAAAGCGATTCACGAATTCTACACTAACTTGCATTGGAATTATGACACCCTTGTACCCCCACCTGATACTCAAGTAGTTCTCTCATCCATGATAGTCAGGAAGAAATTTCAAGTCGTTGAAGATACCATGAACATCTTCTTTTCATGTACCGAAGTGACTGACACCTAGCGTAAGGACTACCCAGAGTACTTTGACTTAGTTGAGCCTAAGGCCTTCTACAAGCAATATGATCTTACTCTCCCTGGTATTCATAGGTTCTTGAAGAAGCCTCAATTCTTATATAGGAAGAAGTGCACCCTTCCCTCCTCTGCCTTGGACCTCAAGAGACACATCCTTTCCCTAGTCGTTAACTACAATATTCACCCAAAAAAGAATCAAACTGAGATTGTAGAAAATACTATTCTTCATCATATGACCTATTTTGACCCAGGCAAGAACACTCATGACACCCACCCATCCTACCCAACCCTAAAATATGGTCTATTCCAGCTTGTCGCTGGAAAATATCTTTTCCACGACTTTCTTTACAAAGCTACCCAGAAACGAGTATGCATCAGTGAGACCACTCTTTAGAAGTTTGTGTCTATCCTCTCCTCCACCACACTTGGTGCCTCTACCTCTTCCTATACCTGAGCACCTCCACCACATCGGGTGCCTCTACATCTGTCTCTACCTGAGCATCTCCACCACCTCAGCCTACCTGACCTGCCCGTGCCTTATTCCATGTATCAAATGAAACCCTTATGGGCTACATGATGCATCAACAGGCATACAACCTTCAAGTTCAGGAGCACCTGCATCAGGACCTATGTTCCATCATATCCAACTTGAACATGTCATGTCCACACCCCTACCCAGCCCACCAGCCCTACCTTGGAGGTGACTATGCATCCTATGCATATGATCACTTTTACCCTGCCCCTCCACCTCCATCTTCCTTTGTTATACCCTCTATTGTTGGTGGATCTACCCCTAGTGTGCTTCTTTTGAATTCTGGCCCCTTGGCCACTCTATTTGCCAGTCATGACAGTTTTGCTCCTTCCTTCCCAAAGTCCAATGAGCTCCATGCTTTTGGTATGTCTTGGGATGAGTAGAATGCACGTTGGCCCAGTCGAGGTTTTGGTTCTCTTGCTGATGAGGAGATGTCTGACCAGGCTGATGAGGAGGTTGATGCTAATGAGGAGGTTGTTGGTGATGATGGGGATGATGGTGAGGCATCTGATGATGATGGCTCTAATGGTTTTTATGGTTCCTCCAGTGATGAAGCGGATGTTATTCTCTCTGCTACACCTTCAGATAGAGATGAAGACTATGAGCCTGATGCTTCTGATGTTGAGGATGATGATGTTGTAAACATAGATAGAATAGATGCTTAGTTGTCTTAGTTTTTAATCTAGATTCTGATCATATATATCTTTATAGGCTATTTTGTATTAGAAGCATATGGGTACATGTTCTGAGTTGTACTATATTATCATCCAACTTTCATCATTATGGCTTGTTGTAGTTGTTTTATAAGACCTTGCTTTCTGGGTTGTATTCTTAATTTTGTGCACACTTACTCTTTGATTTCCTATCTCATGAGTTGGTGCCATGTTTTACCATATTTTGATTATGACTTAGATTGTTTGTTTCTCTCATATCTGTTTGATGTATGCTTTGAGATTGTATATTATGAATGTATGATTGGTTGTGATTAGAGAAGATCTATCTCTGTTCTCTTCTACCCCCTTTCCTTTTTTATAATCTCAAAACGGAGAGAAAAGTTCATATTTTGAAGCGCAACTATATTGTTTTACTACCTATGTGATCCTTTTCTTGTTCATTATATGATTTATCATGTGACCTGCTACAGGACCATATAGTACATATGTCTTATATTGTTTTGTGTAGATAGAATAACTATGTAGGTACGAGAAACCATAGATTGAGGGGGAGCAATTCACATTGATCAAATCTTAAATCCCCTTACAATTCACAAGGCAAAGGTATAACATCAATATCCTTTTCAATATGATTGAGGAAAGGTTTGTCATTGTCAAGAAGGGGGATAATTTTGACTTAAGAGTTATACATTGCCCATATTTTGATAATGACTTAACCATTCCATTCTTATGTATCTAATATGTTTGTTCAAGATCAATTTCAGGCTTTAGGTACATGAAAAAGATCAAATTACACAAGCTCTAGCTTGTTCAAGTTCAAGTCAAATGCAATGCAAGTGTGCAATTTGGGAAAACACTCCAAATGACTTTAGATAATTTTTGTAATCACTTGTATTGATGATATGGCAGGTAACTAAGATGAGAAAAAATCTGAGACACTTAATTGCAATGTTTAATCACTCAAATGTCAATTTAGAAAATTTGTCACAAGTTGTTCATTGGTCGAGTTATCCTATGATGGTTTTTCTAATGATGACCCATCGGTCGAGTTGAACACTCACAGAACTCGACCGACTGACTCACTGAGAAAAACTAATTTTAGCTCATCGGTCGAGTTTCCAAGAATAAACTCGACCGATAGTTTGAAAATTTGCTTTGTCATTTAGTGGACCGGTCGAGTTAACTTTATTGAAACTCAACCAAATGTACTATACGTAAAACGTACAAAAAATGATTATAATTGTTGGTGAGTTGTTTTTGGTGAAAATAGATATGTTGCATCTTGGAAAATGGCTATATTTCGACCCTAAGTGATCGCACACTCAAGGGAACGCCCTCAGCTATAAATAACAACCCTTGGAGTTCATTGTAGGCTTTCTCATTCATGATATTCTAAGTCCTTGATATAGTTGAATGTGTTGCAACTCCTTGAGCCTCTTTCTCTCTCTAGTTTACACTTCATTTTGTGATTATGAGTGAGATAGGCATGTTGTAAGAGAGATACTTCCCTATGCTTGTAAAGCTATCATCCATTTCATCTTTCCTACCCCTTTCCTCCATGAAGCAAAGGTGATGCAAGACACTCCGAATGAAGGTGGAGCTATTGTTGTTCTTCTTCAAGGTTGAAGAAGAGGTGAAGATTTTCTCTAGGTGAAGGAGAAGGAAAATGCTGAAGATCCAAGAAGAGTAGCAAAGAACTTGAAGGAGAAAGACTTATGCTACTGTGGGTAAGTCTGTGGAAGAAGGTTGAAGACTTTTGCAAAGTGGGTAAGTCCTTGGTAAGGTGGAAGACTCTTGGTGCTTGGATGGGTAAGTCCTTTAGTGGTCTTGTGTTGTAACTCTTATTGGTGAATATATAGAGAAAAGCACTTGCAAAGTCCTAGAGGCTAACCTCTCTAAGTAGTGGGTAAGTCCTTGGAAGAAGGTTGAAGACTCTTGCAAAGTGCGTAAGTCCTTGGTAAGGTGGAAGACTCTTAGTTCTTGTATGGGTAAGTCCTTTGGTGGTCTTGTGTTGTAATTCTTATTGGTGAATATATAGACAAAAGAACTTGCAAAGTCCTAGAGGCTGACCTCTCTAGGTAGTGGACTGACTCTTTCCTAGTTTGGAGAGTGGAACCACTCTACATGACCTTGTCAAGTGCTTCCTATCAATTCCACTCATCCTTACTATGCTTGTTAGTTAGGACTTCAAATTGCACTTAAGCTATTGATTTTAATTTAATATAATTTGAAGGTCTAATCTATCTTCTAAGAATTTTTTAAGCTCTATTCACCCCTCTCTAGAGACCTAGATCTAATAGGCCTAACCACATACCTTTCTCAGAGGTGACTAAATGTCCAAGTAAACATATGTAGTTGAAATCAAGAAAGCAATCGCCCTGAAATTAATGCATAACACCCAAGTATTATTATTGTTCATAATCTAACATTAAGACTGAATTGGGTTCCAAGTTAGTGGTTTGGAGACAAATTAGGGTCTCGTTAGGGTTTCGTCTTTCCAAACCATAATCTTAACATTTAATGATTTTAACTTACAAATCTTAATTTTATTATTATTATATGCATTCTTAATCTCAAATTAAGTCCAAGATGTCCTTTTTAGCCAAAAAGAATAGAGTTTGTCCATCCAAGTCATTAAGCAAGTTATGGTCATTACAACTAAGAAATTAGGGTTTACATGGTTTTTATACATTAAAGTTAGCACCTTTAAGCAATTTTAGTATTTGGGGTAGATTTTAGTCATGAATCCAATTTTAGTGGATTCACTGTATTTTTTTGATAAAATTTCATGTATAGCTCACCATAATTGGATAATTATATGATTTTCTCCGCTTTTTAAAAAATGTAACTTCTTTGGCCAATCATAGTTTGTCAACTCAGTGGATGACCAAGCAGGCCCCTTGCTCCTCAAGCCACAACTTAGTCAATTGACTCATACCATGTCAACAACCTGCATTGTGTCTATGGCAAGAGGGAGTACAAGAAAAGAATGAATGGTTGGGAATACCCCTTACCTCACTGAAGGTGATGTGGTTCAAAGAGGACTCTTCGACCTACAATCATCTTCTTCCTTTGCTTACTCACAAGCAAGCTTTGGAGAGTCAACGAGGAAGTTGACTCTGAGCTTCAAGCCTCTTGGGTGATAGGCTAAGGTACCGGCACACTCGTCTCATCTTGCCAAACTTGCCAAGGGCTTCAATTTCCCTAGAGGTGGTCAAGGCTAATAGGATAGTGAAAAGGAAACTCTAGTGAGGTTCAAAAAGGGTGAGAGGTGAAGGATGAGGCTAGCACTCTAATTGGTAATAGGGATTGTTGCATTGGGTTTCTCAAAGTCTCGCAAAAGATTTTGTAGTCTCACAGGATATGGATATCCATATATATAGTCTCGACTATGGTGGGTTGGCCGACGAAGGGTAAGAGAAATTTGGGAAACTCCTTAGTTGTTTTCCAAAGGCTATGAAACCAGAAGTTTCCATGTTCAGAATTGCCTCCCGATCATAATGGGATGATTTCCTTAATTGTTTGTGGATTAGAGGGAGAGGAAAATGAGAAATCGGAAAGGAACATAGGCCATGCAAATAACCAAATGGGTTGAGTCCCTAATTATCCAAAAATGATTTTAATTGTTGCAATCAATTCTTATTTTCTTTAAACCACCACTTTAAAACTAACTAATTCACATCTCTCTCTCCTTATATCCTTTAAATGATGAATTTGAAAGGAAAGTCCTTAACACTTATATCTAGGATTTGGCAACATTTTGAGACCAAAAAACACAAGTTAATGATACCTTTTTTTATCTCCAAGTCTCCCTTTTATATCTTTTATTGAAGTCATATTTCTCTTCTAAACATGGCATGATTCCTTATTTTGATATCTTTTCTCATTAAGTATAGCATGGAACCAAAACCAATCTATTAGTTGCCTTCAACATCACTTTTCTAGAAAAACTCACATAATTCCATATGTAAAATACTAATTATCCATTTCCTTTAGTAATTCATTTATTATTTGATTTTCTCCCTTTCTTTTCCCCATATCTAATATTTGATTATTGAAAATAGTAAATGCAATATCTTCAATTTTTGATAAAATTGAATTATACAAGACATGAATTGATAAGTGGTTATTCATAAAATAAAGTCATTCACTTTGTTGCATAGGTGCAACCCGTGACCCAAGTGAGGCCCATGAGATTATTTGTGTTGAAAATAGGTCCATGAAGTACAAGACAAAGAAATAATAAATTTCTTACATAAAGTAAATATTATTGGCTTTTTGAGTTACTGGATAATAGAATTATAAAGATAATATGCAAGTTGTCAAAAGAAAATTAGATGTGAGATGTTTTAGTTAATTAAAGGAATAATATCTAGCCAGTTTGGCAACACATGTGTTGAGACATCAATTAACATATAACTTTTTTTGTGTACTTGAAAATAGTAAGGAAAAGAAGATAATTCTAGAATAATGGAGAAAAAGGATGTACCATTGAATAATGGTAATGTTTTAAATAATGCTGGAAAGGAGTAAGTTTTGTATATAAAAGACATCTCGATGAATTGCAGTTACTAAATATAATCGAGAATGGTTTTTATGAAAAAGTAGTGTTTAATCCTCGTGACCCCTTTGGATGATATAATAGAAATAGAAAGTTTTTATAGAAAGGGAGGAGGAATGTATATAATGATTTCCTAAAACATGATGTCTTTCCCTTCTCATATTATTTTGGTGTCTAACCATTAATAGTGTAAAAAAAAGGAATACATGTGTAATCCTGTAAAAGTAAATATGGAGAGCAATGAAATTGGAAGGCATTAAACGTTGTGGTTTGGGAAACAAGTCTAAGGAGGCAAGATTTGGAGAAGGCCCTGTAAAGCATCATATATAAGGAAGGAGGATGGTAAACCTCCTAGTTGGATGACCTATTCCCGCATGCATACCTCCTCGTGTAGGTTCTTCCTATAATCCTCCTTCATGATTCCCTCTTTGGGCACGATACCCTGTCTGTCCCCTGTGATCATATGTAGACTCCAGGGTACCTCCAACCTTTGGACGACAACCACACTAAGCTCTATGATGAAGGGTTGTCGAACCCTCGTTGGTGATCCCAAGGAGCATGGAGGACAGAGCCGTGATCCTACAGGAAAGGAGAAGGGTGGAAGGGACTTTAGGGTTGTGGCGACCAGGGAAGAGCCCCAGCCGCGTCGACGCCGAGGGTGGAAGGGACATTAGGGTGGAAGGGACTTTAGGGTTGTTACTGGTTGCATTCATGGTGAACACCTATTTTCTTCCAAGTGAACTTGTAATAGTCGTTGATGTATATAGATAATAGCCGATGACGTATAGCAGACACAGAATCAATTGGAGCCGAATAATAGGTGATGGTTGTATGTTGTACTTTCTATTGTATTTCAAATGGAGAGGTGGAAGATGTGGTGTCGTAGGCGGCGACCGATTTCAATCAGAGTCGTGCAGAAGAAGACGACGAAAATCAGTATCGGGGTAAGCGAGGCCTTGTACCGTTCAAATACCGGGGTGTATGGCGGAACTTAAAATCCAAATTAATTGGGACTCTAGTACCGTCCAAATGCAATCTTCCAATCAATTTCTATGCAAACAAACATGGTTTTTTAAGTATGGATGGTATTAGAATCCAATCGTAACATTAATCCCCCATATGCAAACGGGGCCTTATAATATAAAAATCACACCAAAATTTGTGACGATTTACTTGTTCATCCACGCTACCTTTATGCTTTTAGTAGAAATATTTGTTATATTTTTTCACGTTTTTTAAGCGTGTGTAATCTATGTATTCATGTTTGAAAAAACGTTGTTGTATTTTTTTTATTATTTTTATCAAATGTCCATTTTTGTTCGACTATATATTATTCACATGAAGGATGAAACTAGTGGTGCACACCGCATCTTTTGATTTGTCTCGACACCAGCTAGGCATCCACGGTTTCCCAACACTTTTAGGCTGATTTGACAGTCGCCTTAGTTTAGTTGGCCTGTAGTGATTTTCGAGATGAGTGGTTTGTTCGTTCATTCTTGTATCACTGACAGTATAACAAGACTGCATATCCATTTTTTAATGCTGACAGAGGTAGTACGATGACCTCACAAACGAGTGAAAGAAGTTTGATATAGATTCAATTTGTTTTTTTTACTAATGTGTTGGTATATATTAGGCTTAAAATCCTAAATAGTATTTCTTGTTTATATTATTATCAACATAGCATAGTTTACATCCTTATTTTTAAAATAGTATGTTTTGAGGTAACATGTCTTAAAGGAGGACATATTGCACAAGTAGGAGCAATGTGTCACATCAAGAGGCGTATTGCTAATTTTAAAATTTTAATGTGTCGAATGTAATTTTATGATCATTGTTATTTCTTGCTTCTTTGTACAGTCCACATCTTGACCACTAGGCATACATCAGTTGGTTTGAAACCGAACTATTGCTAATTTTAATGAGCAGTGTGTTTAATCTTATTTTATGATCATTGCTATTTCTCAAGAAGTAGCCTAGCCTATTGTAAGTACGCAAATAGGGTTACAGCTGACCTCCTATAGTCATTGAGCAGGAGATATTCGTCCTACGACCAAAAATATACCACCCTCAACAGACTCTACTAGTTAAGTAATTGGTTAAGTTCAATATATCAATAATCCTGATCACCAATAAAGAGTAGATTGTTCCTTTTAGTTTGCTTGAGTAAACTTCCGAAGTAAAAGCCAGTTTTGTTAAAGTTTTGATGGACAACTTGACTGTGGATAAGCAAGATATCCAACTCCAGCACCGGCTCCGCGGTTTTCGATGGTATTATCCTTTATTATGTTTTTCTTCTTGCAACCATAACGAATTTATTTTCTTGGGTCCCAACGCTGTTTTGGAAGGAATTGTTCACATCACACTGAATGCCAATCAAACAAGATCAGCTGCCTTTATCACGAGATGGACCAACCCCTCGCTAAGGAAACAAAAATGTGGTCCTTGTCTGCTCTACGTCCCAAGCTGCCTTTATTCGATTGTCCATATCATGGAAGAAACTATTGGTGCTTGACAAGTATTATCTGTGCAGCCGAAATATCTACGTGTCTTTTTGGAGCACGTGGATATCGTTGTGGATTAATAATTGGACCCGGAGGAAATGCAATGCGATGTCCTCAGCCCCATGTAGCTAGATAAGGGCTTAGGGAATGTTTGGTTCGTGGGGAAGTAAGCTCAACCAGTTCCAACTGTACAATTTTTTCAACTACAATCGTTTGGTTGGGTGTTGGCTCAACCGAGGGTGTGGGTTCCAAGTTCCAACTCAACAAATGTTTTGCCGCTAGTGAAAAACTAAGAAAATGAACTGCACCCGATTGGGGCGCGGTTCCAGTTCCCAGCCTTCCCGTCCCGTCACGCAGCAACCTGTTATCACCTTTCATATATTGTGGGCAATGGCAGTTCCTGGTCATTTTCGCAGTGCATTTTTCTCTCTACTTTCTATGACAGCCGTTCACGAACTACGACTAACCAAATAAATACAAATCAATCCCTTGAATCAAATTTTCACGCAACTAAAAGAAATAGTTGCAGTTCAAGCTGATAGCTTTCCATTTCCTGTTTTAAAACTATAGGGTCGGATTTATTATGCAAACAACCAAACGAGCCCTTATTTGGTTTTGAACAGTTGCAAGTAGCACTGTGATTTTCAAAACTTGCAAATGAAAACAGGAATTGGAATACAACGTCATATGTTTGGTACGAAGCAGCTGGCGTTAGGTCCTTTCGTTCAGATCTCACGTGCATGAAGATAGCCTTCGAATGAGGATACCACAGTAGGGTTACTACCGTGACATAGCCATTTAGAACTAAAGCAGAGACACCTGACTGTCTACTGTATACTTCATATCGTGCACCATGGCGCGTGGACAACAGCTCCCGCGGCGGCGGAGCTTGAACTCCACCCTAAATGGATGGGGTCTCTTTTCCAGCAAATTGTGTGTAAGGGCTCGTCTGGTTCCTCATAAAACCAATTCCTATTGTGAGTTCTAAAATAGGAAGTCTAATGCTGCGACTTGCAAGTCCAACAGCAATGTCTAGTTTAGTGTAAAACCAAGTGATCTATTCTGTTTTCTTACGTTTGGTACCGTGTTGTTACTGGTTGCATTCACGGTGAACACCTATTTTCTTCCAAGTGAACTTGTAATAGCTGGTGATGTATATAGATAATAGTCGAATAATAGGTGATGGTCGTAGACGTAGATAAATAAGTCTCCAGAATTAATGGTTGTTGTACGAAAGTGTGAACGACAAGGTCAGGAAAATGAACCGCGCACATATTGGGCACAGTTCGAGTTCCCAATTTTCTACATCGTCGAACACACCGTGCAGTCTGAGTTCCTACCAGTTTGTTGGAAGCACACAGTGCCAAACTGTAATGACCCTGACCTGGGTTATAAGGTAACCCTGTTTGTTTTGGCTACGTAAGTTGCTTAGAAACTGAATATAATCCTCTAAGGTGTTTTGTTATCATGTGACACACTTATGTTCCAAGTTTGGTCCTGATTGAATGTTGTTTGAGCAATGTTCCTTTGTTATGGATCAAATATTCCTTTGTTATGGATCAAAGTACAATTTACCCAGGATGAGGGGCTATATTGCAAAATGTTACATGTTGAACATGCCTTAAGTATTTTAGCATCATAAGAGAGAGAATAATGCTAAGTGGTGGCTTGTGAAAAGTCTAAATACCAAGTTTGAACTTGTTTAAATAATGCTAGTACCTAGTGCACCGATTTTGGTACAAATTGTAATTTACCCAAAATATAGGGTTGATATGTAAATTACCACCTCTAGAGTATTCCTACTTTCTCTATGTATCATTTTGAGGAGAGAGAAAGAAGGAGACACTATGTTTGAATCAATTATGAGTGATGGTAATCTTAGTGATGAAATGACCAAGAAAAGGGTTGAATATGAAACTTTAACTTGAGTTGTATCAAGTTGAAAAGCTTATATATGAGTGCCTATCGGCCAAGGAGCCATAGGGGGAGTCTCATAACGCTTTGTGGACTCTTGGCAAAGCCCATGCCGTGCAAAGAACATCATGGAAGTGAAGTGTATCGGTTGACAACTTCCTTAGAAAAGTTGTATCGGGTTGTGAATAAAGTAAGGATTTTGTTGATATATTTTATTAAAAGGGATAGGTAATGGATGAAAATTCATCCCTAGATTTTCCTCAAGATTTTTTCATGTCAAGATAAATTTTAAAGCATACATGTACACATGTCACCCATGCATGGACATGTGGCACCTGGTAGCTCAAATTGATGACACCTCATTTTCACACTTCTTCATGAACAACAAGTATATATACCCCTTCTTTCACCCTTTAGTGAAAATTTTCAAATCTTACCACCCTCCTTCCCTATGGTATCGTGCATAGGGTCCTTGTATCGTGAAGGAGTGGTATCATCCATAGCAAGTTCATATCGACCAAGTAAGGTGGTATCGGCCAAGTAGGGTGATATCGGCCATAGTGAAGTGGTTTGATGACAAGTGAGGGGGATATCGGCCAAGGGTGGTGGCATATCGTGCCCAAGTGATGGCATGCCATGCATGAGTAATGTGGTATCGTGTGAGGTGCTAAGGAGCAAGAAGGATCTCAATACTTAACCCTAAGGTGAGGCCATGATCATCTTCAACCTTGGATTGAAGCATGATTTTAGGGTTTTGAACTTCCTTTCTTTTCTTCTTCACCAATTGCTTATCCATGGTGATTCCTTATATATGAAGGACTTCTGAACGAGCCTTGTACTTTTGATAAATCATCTTTAACCTTAGGAATGTGGAGATTTGGAGCTTATAGCTTTGAAGTTGTTCTTAAGGCGGGTTATATAACTTGAATCCAATTATATTATTATGCACCTTCAATTTTGTCATACTTGTTGAACTACTTGCAATTTTGATTTCTCTTGAATAATTGATGATCCTTTGAGTTCTCAATACTTCATGGGACTGTTGTCCATGACTTAGAATAGTAATAACAAAGGTCTATAGGTTGATGATGATGACATCATCAAAGGTAAAGTGATATCGGGTTCAAGCACACAAGCAAGCATCTCTAACCCGATATGGTGATGCACCTACTCCACTAAAACGATATGGATATGATTTTATACCTTCTTGCACGATATGGTAGTCTAGTATACACCTCTTTCATGATAGGAGGTCAAGCATACACCTCAAAAGTGATATTAGGTTAAGCACACACCTCAAACACGATATGGTGATGTAACCCTATATGATGGGAAAACCGATATACCTGGTAACCCCACAGCCTTATTGATTTGTATAATGGATTGACAAAGGTTCAACCAGTTGTCTATCCTATCACTTAACCCATGATGAAGGGTAGGTCAAGCCATGAAGGGTTGAAGAGGCATGAGCATAAGGGTTTGCCTGATATGGTGTGGCAAGCACACATACACCTTAAAACTGATATGGTGTCACTACTACAGAAACAACGTTTAGTGTCGTTTTTCTGGGCGTCGGTTATTGAGGAAAATCGACGCCTATACTATTAGGTGTCGGTTCTTTAGAAAAACGGACATCTATATTCGAAGACTAGCGAGACACGGGTACCGCTTTGTATTCAGTGTGGGTTGTGTATAACAGACCGACGCGTAAAATCGCCTGCGAAATCCAATTTTCGAGCGAAAACATTTTAGGTCACCTACATCGTCGGTGTTTTAACTATTCACCGATGCCTATTTTAAATGAAAATTTGCGCGAAAAGTTCCACTTTCAGTGTCGGTTATCCTTAGATAACCAACGCTGATAATGGTTCCCGCCAAATAATTTAGGGCAAGGGTTGTCTAGTTAAGCGTCGGTCTTTTACTATCAACTGACGCGAAAGAATAATAGGTGTCGGTGTTGTAGATAACCGACGCCGTTGAACAACTTAATAGAGGCCCGATCACCCGACTCTTCCCCCTTTTTTCTTGTTTCATGATTCTCCTGTGCGCTGCTCGTCGCTGCTCTCCCAAAATCGCCACCTGGTGCCTGCTGCTTCTCACTCACCGCCGACGATCCCTACTGCTACTCTGCATCGCTGCCGCCGCCCACCGCCTTCCTCCTTGCGTCGCCGCCGCACCACCTTTCCTCATTGCGCCCTACTGCGGCGCTGTCTTGCTTGCTGCTCTGCTCCGCCCGCTGCTTGCTGCTCTACTCTCCAGGTATTAGCCGTAGCACCTTCTTCCTTGTCTTCTTCCTTGCCGCCCACTGCTCTGCTCTGCTTGCTGCTTTGATTTCAAAACCTAAGCACCTTAGCCACTTGGCTACGATTACCTGCAAATTCAGTGAGATACCTTCGTTAAAGACTAGTTAGTGTTCTACTTCTTTCACTGAGAACTGAGAAGAATGGCCTACCACGGCCGTGCTGGGCAGCACAGCCACGGCCGTGTTTACTGTTGGTAAGGATATGAACAAATCTATATGTAATGCTTTATGTAAATTCTAGGATATGAACAAATCTTTTGCTTGCATATATTTGTGCTTCTAATATATTTGTGCTTCTAATCCTAATTCAATTGTGATGAAACCCTAACATGTACATATCTAGTATTGTGTTTGTTGGCCTAGAAACCCATCCAAGATTTACTCATTAGGAGTAAATCTTGGATAGTCCCCTGTTTGGGATTGTTCTTGAACACCTAATCTCACTTAGGATGTAAGTGTATAATGTGTATTGGGTTTTCGAGAAAATTTCGGTAGCATTTCCTCATTTGTTCTCTAAGTACATATGTACTTAGAGAACAGCGGGGAAATGCTGCTGAAATTTTCTTGAAAACCCAATACACATTATACACTTACTAGTGAGATTAGGTGTTCAAGGATGGGATAGGTGGTACACATTTGTTATATATAAATGACATCACATGTGTTTGTTGGCCTAGAAAGTGAACAATCATTGTTCTTTATATTACTTGTACATTGGTATAAATTAGAATGAACAATCACTAAATTATATACTGTTTGTATGGAATCCAGCTTCATTGTAGATAATAGGAGTAAATCTTGGATAGGATGTAAGTGTATACCCTAATCTTGTCCTAATATATACTTGTTTTCTCTTTGATCATAGAATGGATAGATCATGGATGTCCATTCGCAATCGCTACACCCCAGAGTTTATATCTGGTCTTGATCAGTTTATTAGATTTGCTGAGGAACATGGGAAAAAACCTACAGATAGGTTCTATTATCCATGTAGGCATTGCGGTAACAACTTGAAAGTCAACACTGGTAAGGAAATCAAAAGTCATGTCATGTGCAACGGGATTGTACAAGGCTATACGGAATGGCACTGGCATGGAGAGATTTCAAACTCGAAACCAGTAGATGTCGATAGCAGTGCTTGGGTGGAAGAAGAAATTGCCTCCGATGACGTAGATGTGAATGAACAAGTTCCAGTAGACATCGTTGATGCGATGCTGGATAGTTGTAGGGTAGAGCACACCGATCCACCTCCTATCTTTAGAAACATTGTGCATGATGCTGAGATACCGTTATACACAGGTTGTGCTAAGTTTACGAAGCTTAGCACTGTGTTGAGATTGTATAAGTTGAAAGCTAACAATAGATGGAGCGACAAAAGATTCACTTCATTGTTGACTTTGTTGAAAGAAATGCTTCCTGAAGGAAACGAACTGCCAATCTCAACATACCGGGTAAAGAAAATGGTGTAGCCAATGGGAATGGAGGCCAAGAAGATACACGCATGCCCGAATGATTGTGTATTATTTCAAAAGGACTATGTAGATTTGAAAGATTGTCCAAAATGTGGTGCGCCACGGTATAAATTGACGACTTCGGGGGAGTCCAAAATTGGTTCTCCTGCCAAGGTGTTGTGGTATCTACCTATAATATCACGGTTTCAATGCTTCTTTGCAAATATGAAAGATGCAAAGAATTTGAGGTGGCATGCAGATGTTAAGAAAAATAATGATGGGATCCAACGACATGCGTCTGATTCCCCACAGTGGAAGAAGATTGATCTATTGTACCCCAAATTTGGTGAAGAAGATAGGAATCTAAGACTTGGGCTTTGTACAGATGAGATGAATCCGTACAGGACATTGAGCAGCCAACATAGCACTTGGCCAGTCATGCTTGTTATATACAATCTTCCTCCATGGCTGTGTATGAAAAATAAGTACGTTATGCTGTCGTTGTTGATATCGGGCCCTAAACAACCCGGAAATGATATCGATGTTTATCTTGAACCTCTGATTGATGACTTAAAGAAACTTTGGGCTGAAGGTGTGATGACCTATGATGCTTCAGGAAGAGAGACATTTTGTTTGCACGCTATGTTGTTTTGCACTATTAATGACTTTCCAGCATATGGGAATTTGTCTGGATATAGTATCAAAGGAGCTAAAGTGTGTCCTATATGTGAAGAAAACACTGATTCAATAAGACTAAAACATGGCGGCAAGACTATATATCTTGGTCATTGAAGGTTTCTTTCAAAATTCCATCCGTATCGTAGGAAGCGCAAAGCATTCAATGGATGGAATGATGAACGGAGTGCACCTAAACCTATACCAGGGGATGTTGTTTATGAAAGAGTAAAAGACATTGTCCATGAATTTGGTAAGAAATCACAATGTAGTATGGCCACACGGAGTGACAATTCTTCATTCAAGAAGAAGTCAATATTTTGGGATCTTCCTTATTGGAGTTCTTTGACAGTCAAGCATTGTATCGATGTAATGCATGTTGAGAAAAATGTCTGTGATAGCATCATTGGTACTCTGTTAAATATACCAGGTAAGACTAAAGATGGGATAAAATCCAGACTGGACCTACGTGAAATGGGAATAAGGTCAGAATTAACAGAATTACGTGAAATGGGTAATAAAAGAACATACTTACCTCTCACTTGTTACACGTTGTCTAGAAAGGAGAAGAAAGCTTTTTGTGAATGCTTGGTAAATGTTAAGGTGCCACATGGTTACTCATCCAACATCTGTAGATTGGTATCAATGAAAGATCTAAAGTTGATAGGTCTTAAATCTCATGATTGTCACACTATAATGCAACAAATATTGCTCGTGGCAATTCGATCTATATTTCCGAAGCATGTAAGGTTTGCAATCACCAGACTTTGTTTCTTTTTCAACAGTCTATACAACAAAGTTATTGACCCTGGTACTCTCGATAATTTGCAAAGAGAAGTGGTTGTTACCCTATGTCAGCTTGAGATGTATTTCCCTCCTTCGTTTTTTGATATCATGGTACATCTTGTTGTCCACTTGACTAGGGAAGTGAAAATGTTGGGACCAGTTTTCTTGCATTGGATGTATCCCTTAGAACGATACATGAGCATTTTTAAAGGTGATGTTCGAAACCGTTATCGGCCTGAAGGGAGTATTATTGAAGGTTATGTGGCGAGAGAGGTTATGGATTTTTGCAATGACTTTCTGAGTTGTAATACCACTCCTGTTAATGACAAGAATATTGAGGAGGGCAAAGGAATTTTGGGATCACGGGTGAAAGTAATCAGCCGTGAGTAGTTGGAACAGGCTCACTTGTATATTTTACACAACATGGACGAAGTGAGTGTTTATATCGAGGAACATACCAATTTCATCAAGAGACAACATCCTCGAGCAAGTTCAATGTGGCTTGCTAGAGAGCATAATAAGACTTTTACTAAGTGGTTTGAAGATAAAGTCTTACATCAACTATCTCAAACACCAAATGATATTACAGAAACTATCAAATGCCTCGCCTTTAAACCAAAACTGAATGTTATGTCTTATGAAGGGTTTGACATTAATGGGTTCACATATTACACAAAGTGCCAAGATGATAAGAGTGTCGTCCAAAATAGTGGGGTCACTCTTCAAGCGTTGACTATGTATTTTGCAAGTGCAAAGGATAAGAGTCCTCGTGAAGCTAAAATGTCATATTACGGTGTCATTGAAGACATATGGGAGTTTGACTACATAGATTTCAGAATTCTGCTCTTTAAATGTAATTGGGTTGATAACACCAAAGGAGTTATAGTGGATGAATTGGGTTTCACTTTGGTGAACTTTGAAAAGATTGGCGAGAAGGGTGAACCATTCATATTGGCATCACAGGCAAAACAAATATTCTATATCGATGATCCTGCAAATGATAAATGGTCAGTTGTTCTTCATGGTAAAAGACAGTTCATTGAAGATCCTATAGATGAAGAAGAGTACTATGATAAGTATGATGACTCCAGTCCATTCTCAGTTGGGTTGCCAACTCCACAAAATATTGAAGCTAATGATGACTTATATATGCGCGGAGATCACAATGAAAGATTGTTAATTGATAAAAGATCACAATTTTAGAGACATGTATGTTTATATTTTTTTATTGAAGCTAAATGTTTGCTTTTTTAATACAAATGCTAATTCAGTGTGTTTATTTTTGTCAAATTTTAGGTTGACGATGAACATGTACCCACTGAAGCACTGGAGCAACTTGATGCGCAGAGAGGGACATTCCAACTCGAGATATCGTCTATCGTTTCCTCCTCCTCCGCAGCAATATCCTCATCTCTAAATGTTTCTCGTAGGATTTTGAACCCCTTCCTTCCCTCTACTACATCGAAGCCATGCTTCAGTTGAACCCTTTCGCCGAGCCCTACCTGGACAAGCAGGCGTCGCCTGAAGCACCACCGCCGTCGTCGTCTCCACCTCCATCGCAACTTGTTGCGCCAGTCTTGGCAGTTTATCACCCCACATGCCTTCCTCCCCAGTTCCTTCCGCTAGAGGCCCTCCCGCAGCACCCCCATCCTTTCTTCCCACATAGATCTTTGATATGTCCTACGTTTTATGCCAAACCCTGCAGGATGTACCCTCTGATACCCACCGATCAACTGAGGGTCGACAACTTGGTAGGACAAGAGAACCCGCTACTCTATCCTCCATATCAACCGGGGTCGGCTGTTGAGGTGTACGACGCCTCCATGGGCGTCCACCAGCAAGTGGTCGTCTCCCGATCATCTGATGATCGGGTTCTCTTGTCCTATCAAGTTGTCGACCCTCAGTTGCTCGGTGGGTATCGGAGGGTACATCCCGCATGGTTTGGCATAAAACGTAGGACATATTAAGGATCTGTGTGGGAAGAAAGGATGGAGGTGCTGCGAGAGCGCCTCTAGCCGTAGGAACTGGGGAGGAAGTCATGTGGGGTGATAAACTGCCAGGACTAGCGCAGCAAGTTGCAATTGCGGTGGAGATGACGACGGTGGTGGTGCTTCAGGTGACGCCTGCTTGGCCGGGTAGGGCTCGACGAAAGGGTTCAACTGCGGCATGGCTTCGATGTAGTAGAGGGACGGAAGGGTTCAAAATCCTGTGAGAAATGTTCAGAGATGAGGATATTGCTGTGGAGGAGGAAACGAAAGACGATATCTCGAGTTGGAATGTCCCTCTCCGCACAGGAGTGTGTGAGGGAATGGTAGTAGGCAGGTGAAGAACAACTGAGTTCATGCCAGGACATATATACTAAAGTAACATGATACACTGCCAGTCTGTGGAGGGACTAAGGGAGATACTGGAGGAGAGTAACACCGGCCACTGTAACAAAATGCCACATAAGCCAAGAAGAAACAGGTAAGATCTTGTTTATACATCCATATACCTTGTGTCAAGTAAGTTTACTTTTTTAAAATTGTGTATGTTTCAATTTATAGTGTGCTACACAAGACAACGGCTGGGCATGCGCATACTATGTGATGCTATTTATGCAGATGATTATCCGACATGCCGCATTGGATATTAATACCATACATGAGGTATTATATATAGTCTCATTAGTTAGTATGAAATATATCAATCTTATTTTTATGTTATTACTTATATATATACATCATTCTCTTTGCAAGTGTTTAAAATTGACCAAACTATAGGTAAACGCTTAAAAAATGTACATGCTCCATATACGATGGAAGCATTAAATGAAATAAGAGAAGAATGGGCAAAAGCCATACAAGCAGTGGCGATTGTAAGATATAATTGGGATGCTGAATAATATTTTGTAAATAAATATTTCTGAATGTTTATACAAGTCTGAATGTTTCTACATGTATTTGAATGTTTCTACATGTGTGAATGTGAGAATTGAATTGATGTCTGAATGTATCTACTTGTGTGAAAACATCTTTATTGATTTTGCAGGTTTATGGCCTGTTTGTAGGCTGATATCAATGGATGTCGTAAACTTGTAGTTCAAGAAACTGAACTGCAGGTTCTCATCCTGCTGACCAGCCATAGCAGGCCTGCAAACTGATAAGAAAAAAAAATAAAGTATAGGCGTCGGTTATTTATAGAACACCGACGCCTAAGGAATACAACGTCGGTTATGGGATAAACTGACGTTGAATGTGACAAACAACCCGACCGTGCAGGAAAGCACGACCGTGGTGGAACAGGCGTCGCGTATTAGTGTAAAACCGACACCTATAGTACTAAACACGGCCGTGCAGTGAAGCACGGCCGTGTCGTCTGGGAGTATGGTGTTGGTTTTTCAGTTGTTAACCGACGCCGAAAGTGTCCTAGGTGGTGCCCTTTTTTGTGGCGTGAACCCTATCGACGTCGGCCAACTATATATAACCGATGCCTATATATCATATAGGTGTCGATTATAAAACCGACGCCGAAGAGTTTGACCTTTCGCGGTGCCCACATAGGCGTCGCTTGAAAACTGTCGCCAAAGGGGGTTAAAAAATCGACGCCAAAGGCTGTTTCTGTAGTAGTGTGTGGCAAGCACACATACACCTAAAAACCGATATGGTGTGGTAAGCACACATACACCTTAAAACCGATATGGTGTGGCAAGAACACATACACCTTAAAACCGATAAGGTGTGGCAAGCACACATACACCTTAAAACCGATATGGTGTGGCAAGAACACATACACCTTAAAACTGATATGGTGTGGTAAGGACACATACACCTTAAAACCAATATGGTGTAGCATGCACACATACACCTTAAAACCGATATGGTGTGATGTAAGCACACACACACCTCTCTTCCCGATATGATGTGAAGCAAGCATACACCTCTTGCCTGATATGGTAAGCATACATACACCTCTAAAGTGATATGGGTAGCAAGCATACACCTCTAAATCGATATTGGGTTAGGCATACACCTCTTGGACGATATGGTGTTGAGCACATATCTCTAAAATGATATGGTGGGTAACCCAATAAACTAGATGACAAAAGTGGTAAGGTGGTTAATACCATAGAACATGTGATGGCCAATACACTAAAGTATGGTGTGGCCAATATCTTCAAGAGAGGTGAGGACGTTACACTCATGTATGGTGAAGTAGATACACCATATGAATGGTAAGGTTGATACCTTAATGGGTAAAGGTTTGAGGGATATGATGAGTCTATATCACTTCATGATAGTTGGGTAATTCAATTGTGTGACTTATGGCCAATACACTACATGGTAAATGTGATGTGTTAGTACATAATGTATTAGGATGTGATATACCCTAATACAAGATAAGTTGATGAACTTAAGTAAGTTAAAAGCAATGAGGGAAGTAATACACCAAGGCATGATAAATATCACATCCAACACGTTAAATTTGATACACCTTGATGCACCTTAAATCCAATATACATGGATGAGTAACACATGAAGTGTGTCATGTTGGTGCGTCCCCGCTAGTGGTGCTTTTACACACTACTCGATTGAATAGATGCGCCCCACGAGGTTGGAATGCACGGTGGATGGGGGTTTGCTTTCAAAATTTATAAACCTAACTAACACACCTACTTCTACTAAAACAACTACACCCGCAAGCGCACGGGGTCGTGTCGTAGTATAGGAAGGTGGCAAGTATAGGGTCGATCCACAAGGAAAGAGGGGGCACTAGAGCTAGGTTAGTTTGGCTAGGTTCCTACTGCGGAGACTAGGGTTAAGGGTTTAAAGGTTGATTTGATTGTTAACTAAGGATGAACAAGAAAGCAGTTAAAGGCAGGAATGAAATCTACGTTAACCCTAGACTAGATTAAGGCTAAACAAGCAAGAAAGGATTAAGCTAGGTATGAAAAGGCAAATTACACTAAGGCAAGAAAGAGAGCAATTACAGAGCTAAGCTAGAATGAACAAGGCAAGGACAAAGCAAGAAGCTAACCAAGCAGGAAAAGAGCTAACTAAGCTAAGCAAGCACAAAACTAGGGTTTTAAGCAGTAATGAGATGTGTGGGCTGTTTAGGGATATGAACTTATCAATTCAGTTGGGGGTGACATATGAACATTATGATTCCATTTAGATTATCCAAACCAAACAACAAGTTAGAGTCTAATGAATTAACCTAAGCTACTAACTGGCCATGGATATGCTAGGTTGTGTATAGGGGAACTAGTCCCTAACACCCCCTACTACCCTTACGAGGCTCAATTGGGTTAGGGATTAGGTTTAATCCAATTAGAGTCTAATCAAGTCTAGGTTTCTACATTAGACATTCCTAGGGCAATTAGGGGCCGAGGGTAGTAATGGGGGGTGAAATTAGGGTTTTGGACCCCAATTCCCCCACATTCTAGCCTTGAGAAGGCTCCATGCTAATTGCACTAGAATTATCCAATCTAGCTACTTAGATCTCTCACTTAGGCTTAGGGAGATTGATTAAGATGTACGAAGATGGGAGGCAACCTAGGGATCCAAGAATTGGACCTAGGGGCAAATCCCAAAATTCACACATATAAGCAATTTGCCTAAATTCCTAAGTGATTTCACACACAAACCAACAAGCAATCCATGGAGAATGAGATGCAAATAGAACATAATAATTAACAAATGGAATTACAAAGTTTACATGTCATTTTTCCCCAACATGGTATCAAAGTAACATATTTGACCCCAAACAGCCCACCTAAGGGGGCCTAGCTACTCATGGAAATAGAAAATACAAAAAGAAAGGAGAAGAAGATGGAGGTGGCCATGGAGCTCGAAGTAGTGGTTGTCAATCCTCTCTCCAGCAGCAGCAGGTCGTCCTCATCCTTCTTCTTGGATGGAATGGAGTGGGATGATGGTGGGAGGTGGATGGAAGGCTTAGATATGGGGGGTTATGTGGTGGAAATGGTGAAATGGAGTGGATTTGAGGTGGATTTGGAGTGGAATGGAGTGGGTGGCGATTTGGGGAGCTAGGAGGCGGTAGAAGGTAGCCAGCCTCGTGCCCCAGCCGCCACCTAGGTATATATAGGTGTGTGGGAAGCACTAGGTTAAGTTAGGGGCAAAATGGGGAAAGCAGTGAAAAAGTGGCTGGATTTTGTGAGTAGCACGGCCGTGGTGGGGTACCACGGCCGTGGTGGGCAGGGTAGGCCACGGCCGTGGTGTAGGGGGCACGGTCGTGGGAATCTGGCGAACATTCTTCTATTGATTTCTGGCAATAGACATTACGACCGTGGGCAGTGGTCACAGCCGTGGTGACTCTGGATTGTCACGGTCGTGGCCGGGGGCCATGCCCGTGGTGATTCTGGCCATTTCTCCTGTTGGAATTGCTACTCCTTGGCAATAAACATAACGACCGTGGGCAGTGGACACGGCTGTGGTGAGGGCTTGAGCAGGCTAATGAGCTTCAAACTTTGTCAATTTTGGATGTCCTTGCTTGGTGATGACTATTTGGCCACTAGGGTAGGTTGGGGGAGCTTTGGGGCCTTCTTTGGGCCCCTCCATCACATTCGTCCATCCATTGTGGTCCAAATACCTGAAAATAGTGCAAAGAACATCCATAAGTGCATTTTATACAAATAAGCATATTAGGGGGAATGACATGCAATCTAACTGGTATAGATGTGATTGAAGAGCAAAATAACACAAGATGAAGCCCTAAAATAGGGCTGAATCACATGTCAATTGTTACAATGAGATGTAATGAGATTAATGCACTTTGATAAGTGTAGGCTAACAAGCCTTGAGAAAAAGGGTTAAGACAAGTTAATAAAGTATGATGTAATCCATATCCTAGTGAGGATGAGAGAGAAACTCATACTTTGTATTGATTATCATTTAATGATAAATGATGAGAATAAATAAGTATGATTGAATACTATGATATCAATGTATGCTCCTAGATGTGTGGATCAATGAATTAGGGTTTGAATTAATAATATGAACTTGAAACCCTAACCCTAATAATGGGAAGGTTGTATTTCTCTTATTGCATAAGCCTTGTAAGGCATGTTAAATACTTATATGACAAGATGTGTAATGGCCTGGTGTGCCATGTGAATAAGTTGTTTTCTAGTGAGAGGTGACAAGATGTGTAATGTCATTGTGAGCCATGTGAATAAGTTGTTTCCTAGTGAAAGGTGACAAGATGTGCAATGGCCTTTTGAGCCATGTGAATTCTTGAACAACAAGTAAAATGAATACCTTGGTCTGAGGACCTAGAGGTAATAGTTACCTGAAAAGTGGTAACAATGTTCAGTGATGAACTAAAGGTTTGAGTACCCAGATCTAGTAATCATGATGATGATAATGCTGAGGGATGAGAATTCTGAGTAATGAGATAAGGGATTGAGATCATAAATGTTATATGTGTTTTAAAGATTTGAAAAGTACCTGATACATGTATTGCACCTTTCTTTGTAGCATTTGTCATAATAATTCATGTTTGAAAACTTGACTGATGCTAAAAGAATATGGTAATGCACTTAATTAATCAAGTGGAATCTTATCATGTAGTGCCCTGACCATAGATCCATCATCGTCAGCAACAGGTTGTGGTGAAATAGGTTTTCCCATGGGAACTCTTAGAGAGCGCATATTTTTGAATATGTCAGGGTGATGGGCGTGAATATCCTTATGCCCTAATGTGGGATTGACATGAGATAAACACGAGATCTCTCGATCCTTTATTATATATGTTGATATGGATGTATCATGAATCTCTCGATGATGATGAATGTTGGGATCGTGTGGAGATAAATATGAAATCTCTTGATTCCAAAGAGAGTGTAGTTGTCGCTGTAGCTCTATAGCGAAGTTGCCAATATACCCTAGAAAGCTATTTAAGTAGTTGACGTAGTCCTGCTTGTGGTCTTGCACTGACTAAGACGGTAGAGGTCATGGCGGTCAGCTCTTCCATTGAACTTGTATGGTACCGATTTCGACTTCGCAGTGGTCGGTTGGAGTATGAGAAGTATACCTCATCTCCTCAAGGCATAAGTGTGATTGTAAAATGTAAACAACCGTATAGCGTATTTGCATAAGGATGGAATACGAAAATCATTGGTTGATTTTACATTTCTTATTGCATCTTAAATGGATAGATGTTATACATGTTCTTCATATTCCTTATAAAATGAATAGATGAATTAGTGTTTTATCATATATAGCTGCAATGTTCCAGAAGATGATATTGCTCTATTGTGCTTAAATAGTGATTGAGTCCTTATTAATATAAGAGAATCCTCTTCTCAGTTTTATTACTATTTATCTGCAATAATAATATTGTTGGCAGAGAGTTATATCTCTCGCTGGGACATGGGTCTCACTCCGTTGGTCACCAACATTTTTAGGTGGTCGCGGGTGAGGAGGTAGGGACCATACAACATAGGGAAGACAACAACATTAGGGGCAGCAGCAACATCTCAGGTTGAGTGTGTTGTCTGTCGTGTCTTGTAGATATAAGTCCTATGCGTCATCTTTATACTCTCAGGTCCTTGGAGTCAGTACTTAGTGGTTTTATGATCGATCTGAGACTTTTGGCTTGTATGCCTTGAGGTTTTATGTTGCTTATGTATAGTTTTGACAAAGCAACTTTTATTTGTTATCCTCGAGATGAGACGGTACATGGTATGTACAATGTGAACCATGATGTATGTAGTACTTTGGTTCCCTTCTTAAGAGTTTCCTAGAAATGGATCTCTTTGCAATTGGTTTCAATTTTTAGTGATTTTTGTTAATCTGCTGCTTATGGTTATTTAGCAATTATTTACTGGTGATGGTTTGATTTGTTGTCAAATCATCACAAAGATTTGGTATCAGAGCTTAAGGTTCGTTGACTCTACAGATACATAGGAATAACGTGTTGATCCTGTGTTTGTATCCTCCAATATACCCTATAGTGACTTATGCTTATACAGAAGAAAGGGTAAAGTTTATAAATGACTAGATAACACGAGGAACACATTGCTGAGAGCAATGTTGTTGCACCAGGAGAGGGTGCAAGGGATCATGCAAGAGAAGAACAAGTGCCTAAGAATTCCCATCTTGACAGAATCAGGATAGAGAATCCTATTTTTATGCTCTTGTTGGGCTGGTTAGGACAACAGTGATACATATAATAGACTGGATATTAGCATTACAACCTAGGTTACCAGTACTTAATGCAGAAACTCTGAGATTTAAAAAGGGTTCCTGAATGACATGGTCATGTTGGAAAAATGGAAATGTGGGAATGATTAACATATGGCAAGAAAATAGACTCTGCCATAAGTATAGACAGATAGTACATATGTGATGGTAATGCCTAAGAAGGGGCAATAAGCTGAGAATTAAGGTAAGGTCTCTATAATTTTAGAGACATTTGCCTGGTTGTTCTTAAAAGGCAAAGTTTTTGGTGTCATCAGTGCACTAAATGCTTAGTGCACCAGAGCAGTAGTCGCTAAGTAAAGGCAAAAGTCCTAACTTTCCACCTATAAGAACCCATGGCTTAGTTTTTATATCAGTAATAAGACTGATAAGACCATGGTACGAGGGAAAGACATGTTATTGGTATGGACATGTTGAGCATACTAAAGTCATTTCTTTGAAAATAAGGGAGGAAATGACTCAACAATCGAGGTAGACTCGGCAGGGCTTACGAAAGTTATAGCCCAATAGTGTAAAAAGGAAAGAGCAACAACATGAAATAAATAGACTCTATGTGTTGTGTCAACCTAAAGCGGTAGATGACCACAAAGGATTCTTGATAATCATAAGAAGGATTGTTGTTATGGATTTCCCTATTGATTGTTATTCCTTATCTTGATGTTATTTGATAATCATAAGAAGGATTGCTGTTATGGATTTCACTATTGATTGTCCTATGGGGACATAGGGAAGAAATGATGAGAACTAGAATTTATATTCGGTCCAGTATTCTTTTAATTGTTCTATAATTGCTCTTATCTGTGTGAAAGAGGATGATATATAGAAGTGATGCCTAGAGAAAATCCAGGAATGCTAAGTCATATGTTTTTGATGATATATAAAGTAAGGAACATGATAGTAAATAAAGTTCATACTACCTAATCTCAGTACTTGTGTACCCTAGCCAGGTATTGAACTATTGAAGATTAGGTATATATGAAACTCTTAGATTGTTATCTTTGTGATTACTCTGATCAAGTAGTCATTTTGAGACAATCTAGTGAGTATAACTAAACTGCAAATACGGCATGGATATTTTTATCACATCCTAAGTGCAATAAAATGGAATCTGAGATGATCTCAAATCAATCTGTGTGTATGAGGAAGTAAAGAGTATAATGCTCATGATAAAAGAATGAGAACAAGGGAGATGATCCATGTCTCATAAAGCTTGTGTGAATAGTAAAGATATTTTCCAATGATGTGGAAATGGGAAATGTAATAAAATCACAAAATGTTCATGAACATGTTAGATAATAACAAAGAAACGAGTGATGACATGTAATCATCCTTATAATTCCTATGCTGATGGAAAGGAACCTAGGATGAAACAAGATTAAGTGACTCATGAACACTTGAAAGTTCATGCAATAATCAGAGGAGATGATAGTCTCTTCTCTTTGATAAAAAACCATGGGTGATGATGGGGTGATAAGAGGAATATGTGTCTTTGTGTTCTCTTATTTTAGGGACATGGAAATCAAGTGAGTACTATGACACTTGATATGCATGGATTAGAAATAATCCATTGATGGATACATAGAAAAGTATCAGTTCTGTGGCATACAACTCATAAAAACATAATTAACTAATGCGGAAGCATTCACTAAGCAGCGAATTACCAAAAATCACTAAAACTTAAAACCTTTTTACCAAGGGGTCCATCAAATGATAACTTTCTCAGATAGAACAAAAGTAACACATTTACATTCTAGTTTAAAGATACATGTCCTGCATCATCTCTTTCTAAAAATTACAAGCATCAACTGCTCTTGTTAAACTAAACACAAACAGTGTAAAATCTTGAGGCACTAAGCCAAAATCTCAAAAGCACTAACTACTACTCTGAGGACCTGAGAGTACAGAGACAACACATAAGACTCTATATACATCTATACAAGGCATAAACAGCCAGTGTCTCCACTTGAGACTTCACTGTTGTTCCTACTGCTGTTGCAGTCATTCACCTATTGAAGGATTCCTGCCTCCTCATCTGCGTCCACCTAAAAATGTAGTTCCCATGGGGGTGAGACAATTGTAAATTGCCCCAACAAGAGATATAACTCTCCTCCAGAAACATTATGATTGTAGTTTAAGAAGATAATTATGAACAGAGGAATCATATTTGTTTGACAGCAGTTAATTCCAATGTCTAACAGATTAGAATATTATTCTTATCTTAAACGTTGCAACTATAACTTGAAAGAGCAACATGTCACTTACCCATTAAGGAATATGAAGAACATGTATAACATTTATTCACTATAGAATCATTACCACAACATTAACTCTCTTCAGGCTTAGATCATATATCTAATGCCTGGCATAGTCATTGTGGATTCATGGCATGTAGCCATACTCTTTTCACAAAGTTGTGGGATCTTACTCCCTCAACTCACAAAGTACATTTCCACTTCTTAACAAGTTCATCATCATGATTATAGCATTTGGGCATATGAACCCATATCTCATCATAAAATACTTATTACCACTTATTAGGTAACTTAATACCTTCATATCTTCTGACCAAGGGCATTATGATTCTTGCTATACAATGTGATGGAGCTAGGACTTACACCAAAAGATTTTCAGTCTTCCAATGGGAGTCCCAGAATTCTATCACCAAAAACCCTAGAGAGGATTGATGTCTTCCCTAGGTTTACCTAGAACTGGTGCTTAGATAACAACTCCAACCCCATAAGAGTATGGAAGCCTTATCATAGTACAAATTTAGGATCGAACCCAAAAGACAACGGTCTTGTTGCAAGCAACAAGATGGAAAACGTACAGCACTTCACTTAGTTATTTTACTAATTGGCACTTATATCAAAAGGTTGGATTTTGATTGGTTTTTAGACTTAAGCATGAAAAGTAAATAAAGCAAGTAAAACTAAGATTTAACAAATGATGATGAATCACTGGGGTTAAGCAGGTATTCACCACCGCTACACATGCATTGTATATGTACTAAGCAAGCAAGACTTATAAGCTAGATGCATGGATGTTCCACAAGACCGATGCCTTATACGACAAGAGCGATGCATTGCATCCAAGGATGTTCCACAAGACCGATGCCTCGTAAGACAAGAGCGATGCATTGCATCCTTCGATGTTCCACAAGACCGATGCCTTATAAGACAAGAGCAATGCATCGCATCCTTCAAGGGTTAAGTAGCTCTCATTCGGTACATTTCTACGTGTCAATGAAGATATGTAGTCTTCCAAAGAGAGAACCTTACTCAACCTCATGAAACGTGCATCTAAAACTAACAAGCGAGCGATAATTATCAAATCGAATAGTATCTTTGTAGGCCTAGTCTCCTATTCGGATAACCTAGCTACGAGAAGTGCGGGAATGTTGCAACGCCAGCCATTCCCGATCAAATGGTCACATGCTTTACATCATTCCCCTTGCAAAGTGTGTTCCTCGACTTACCAAGGTTACTTCCATACAGATGGAAGTGCAACGGATGATAGTGAGTTTACTCCACTCTTTGAGATACACTCCTAGACACCGAAACGGATGCGTGGTGGATACACACACCAGAAACCAACACTAAATCGGTATTTGAGTCTCGAGAGCGGTCGTAGACAAACCACAACAAAAGACAATAGATGCATACAAGAACGTGGCCATCATTCAAGCATGTATGAAACGATTTAGTATTAAAATGAAAGGATAACATCTTTTTAGTACAAAGTACAAAACATGGGCAGCGGGGCTAGTCCCCGCGCCCCAGTGGATGGAACTACTCGCTTCTCATAGAGGGAACAACAAAGGAGGAGGCAAGAAGAGATAGAAAGAACATCATCTCCACTGAGGAGAGGAGGTTGAACCCTTGGTGGAGAGAGCAATGATCTTCACCCTTCGTGGCTTGCTTGATGACGGATCTTCTCCTCTCACCTTCTTTGTTGATGAGAGAGAAGGTAGCTTTGCAATGGAACGTGAGTCTCAGACCGGCAGCCTCGGGCGGTGGATGGAGTTGTTCTGGTAGTAGAGAGACAGCCTCTGGACGTCTGGACTCTATCAGGGATGGCCCTTGAGGTCTTATTTATAGGCCTTGAGTGAGGTCAAACGGTCTGGAGACCGTTTGGGTTCAAACGGTCTTGAGACCATTTGGCGTCAAACGGTCTTGAGACCATTTGGCGTCAAACGGTCTTGAGACCGTTTGGCGTCAAACGGTTTTGAGATCGTTTGGCGTCAAATGGTCTTGGGACCGTTTGGCTTCATGCGGTCTCGGGACCGTTTGGCTTCATGCGGTCTTGGGACCGTTTGAACTCCATGCGGTCTTGGGACCGTATGGCTTCATGCGGTCTCGGGACCGTTTGAACTCCATGCGGTCTTGGGACCGTTTGGATTCATGCGGTCTCGGGACCGTTTGAACTCCATGCGGTCTTGGGACCGTTTGGCTTCATATGGTCTCGGGACAGTTTGAACTCCATGCGGTCTTGGGGACCGTTTGGCCTCATGCGGTCTCGGGACCGTTTGAACTCCATGCGGTCTTGGGACCGTTTGGCTTCATGCGGTCTCGGGACCGTTTGAACTCCATGCGGTCTTGGGACCGTTTGGCTTCATGCGGTCTCGGGACCGTTTGAACTCCATGCGGTCTTGGGACCGTTTGGCTTCATGCGGTCTCGGGACCGTTTGAACTCCATGCGGTCTTGGGACCGTTTGGCTTCATGCGGTCTCGGGACCGTTTGAAGTCCATGCGGTCTTGGGACCGTTTGGCTTCACTCGGCCTTGAGGTTGGTTTATTCTTTTATGATTTTTTTGTGCTTTTTCTGCAAGTGTAAAAGGAAAAAGTTAGTTTGATGATGTATTTACAAAAAGGGGTAAAATTAGGTTTATGTACCGTATAAACGTAAAAAGAGTATGGAAAACTAAAGAAAAAGACTAAGATAAACTACTAAAATAGGAGGTTATCACCCCCCCTAACTTAGAGTCCAGCTTGTCCTCAAGTTAGATAGAGCTGAGACATGAAATGGCGAGGCGATCTTAATTAGGCTCTCCATACTCTTGCTTCAATTCTTGACCTGATTTCCCCAGGGGTCATATCGAGGCTTATTGCATGCCTTGATTCTTTTGGATTTCGAGAGTTGCTTGGATCTCAGGGTTTTTCCGTATCTCAAAATTTGCCTTGGGACCACATTTATTTTGTGCATGCCGTTGACTCTAATCAACTTTATACCTCTCTGGAAACCTACTGGAAGCTAGAGAGGGTATGAGGGTTGGCTAAAGGCTTTGAAGTGTAGCTCCCCTTCGAGTGGGGGAGGGGCTGTCTATGCTTTTTAGGATCTCACTACCGGGCACGACACATCTGCCTTTATGAGGGCAGCTGAATGTACCGGCCGGGCAAGTCCTTTATGAGCCTTTTCATATACTTGGAACTTTTAGGGTTTCACTACCGGACGCGACACATCTGCCTTTGTGAGGGCAGCGGAATGTGCCGGCCGGGTGAGCCCTTTATCAGTTCTTCATATAGGTCCTTATGCGTGGCACAACTCTCATGATTTTATTCGTCTCTCTGGCTTTTATTCAAAAACTCACAGGCTTGGGTTTTGGAATGAGGATTTATTTTGGGCGGCCAAGCCTCTTTTATTTTGAAGAGAGGAAAGCTGTTCTTAAAGTTTTTCAGCATGCACTTATTTGGTTTGTGGTCCACTTGCAGAACTTTTTGATTCGGAAGTTGCCTAATTTCCCTCTCATCCTCGAGATCTCGGCTTATTTCTGCCCTGATTTTGACCTGTGGAGAGTCAGATAAAGAATTGAAGCAGAAATACGGGATCCATAGTAGGTGGAAATTGATAAATCGCCATTTGATGTCTGAGTGCTATTTACTTGCAGAGACTAACATGATTCTAGGGTTAGTTGAGGTGACTATTTTTGAAAAAGAATTGTGAAAAGAATTAAGACTAAAAGAATTGTAAAAAGAAATTTTAAGAATGAAGAAATGTATGGAAAAAGGAAGTATAGAAGTTGATACCTAGCCCTTGTCTAATGTATCCCCCCCTAACTTATCACACACTCTGTCCCCAGAGTGGCAAAGTGATAGGTTGAGAAATCATTAGAACAAGGGTTGCAGGTTAAGGTAGATTTTCGTTTGCCCCTGGAGAACGGAGTAGTGTAGATGCGAACTGCCCACGTAAGGCATGGTAGTCCACGTCAGTCATTTCCTCCACTGGTCTTTGGAGAACGATTATGGTGTACATCCAGTAGAGGACGTGGAAGCCGCAGTCGTTGGATTGTCGTATTTGCTGGGGGCATTTGTGGCAGAAGGCGGGGCGATTGAAGTGTTCCTTGCTGTATGCCTTAGTGTGCTGACTCAGAAGCTCTATTAATTTCGCAGCGCACTCTTTTGTCGTTTCTTCTGTTGGCGTCTTGGGCGTTACGACGTAGTGTCATTGTCGGGCGTTGAACTGGCTGTCGGAACTGTTGTATATTGTAGTTGTTCCGTCTTGGAGGTTAGTTGCCAGAAGAATCCAGTGCTCTTGATGCAGGATTGGTAACATGATGAACTTCGGCGTTGTATGTTGGAGATATGCGATCAACGCTTCCGTTGTGCTGAAGTTTTTGAGTTTGAG
This sequence comes from Alisma plantago-aquatica, assembly GCA_963693085.1. NCBI lineage: Eukaryota > Viridiplantae > Streptophyta > Magnoliopsida > Alismatales > Alismataceae > Alisma > Alisma plantago-aquatica. The sequence goes on from OY856409.1 coordinate 907,156,738, forward strand.
TAGATCATCCTTCATGTATGGGGACGCCATGTATGTATCTGGATTATGTTGGCCAATCTGAGACTGGTAAGCTGTCATGAGACTGACAGAAAGTTGCCCCTTATCTTGCAAAGTCTCTCGCAGCGAATCGGCCATCACGATAATGTCTTGAGACATGAATACTATGCCATCTTTTTCTGCGGAGAGATTCGCCATGATGATGCGCATTTCAAGTTCGGTGAGACCTTTGCAAGAATCGCGATCAAAATCAGGAAAAGTTGGTTTAGTGGTGTAAGCAGGATCGTTCTTGCTGGTATCTTCTTCTGGCGACTTGTGTTGTTCAGACTCTTTCAGAATTTGGCGGAAGGGTCGCCGTTGTCGACGTTGTACAGCTGAATAGAGATACCTTGGAACATCATCTGGTGACATAGTCGGATCGTTGAAATATCTTCTGTCACAGATGAGCTCCATGGCGTAGCGTCCTCGTAACGAATGGAAGTCTTCAGCTGCCAAATCGGTGAATGGAATTTCTTAGTTCAGCGCTTGGATATGTCGGATGGTGTAGAAAGTGCTGTCCCCAGATCCCGTGGTGGCTTGAACTGGAGGGTTAATGATTCTGAACCAGGGTTGGCTCCAGTCTTGACGAAGAGAAGGGCGTACAGCCCAGATTACTTTGAGCAGCCGGAAGGGTATACACCGGGCTTCACCTGCTGCGTCTCCGACGAAGTTTATTATGCCGGCTGGTAGCTCGGCGTTATTGAAGTTGTAAACTTTAGCGTCCCTTGCTTCGGTATCCACTATCATAAAAAGCCAGTGGTCCGAGACTTGGAATGGCATTGTGATATAGTGTGCCTGACACGCTAAACCGGCACGCAGCCGCTCAATCGACCGCGCGCGCAAGCTTTTGTGTAAAAGGCCAAAAGACAATGCGGGTGAAGTGTTGAAGGCTGGTTGTATCCGCTGTTTACTTCTATAGATTTCTATACAGTTGGCGAGGAGGACACGGAAGATTGGCATTGGCATCTTAGACCGAGGTCGGAGGATGCAACGAAGATTTTCACGTGTCAACGTACGCCTGGTTTTTGTATTATTGTAAACTATGTCGTCCCCCGCTTTTGCATCGTCTACTATAGTGTTGAGGATGAAGATGTCCTGAGCATCTAAAGTAGAGATGGCTGTCGTATCAAGATCGTGCATTTTTTGTGGGAGAGGAGGTGGCAGGGGGAGGTCTTGTGGTGGAGGGGAGGCGTGCTGTTCGGGGGCCTCTTCATGGCCTTTGAGGTTGTCGTCTAGATCGGAGGCGGAGTCAAGATTTGCGTCAGTATCTAGACTCACTCGATCTGCCTCGTCTAGGTAAGGGGGAGAAGGTGTTGAGGAGGGGGGAGAAGTTTTTGGCGAGGTAGCGCTGACTCCTAGTATGCATTGTTGGAGCTCAGCGAAGGCCGCATCCTTGGCAGCTTCCCCCATTGACCCCATAGCGGAGTAATCAAAGAATTGGTCCCCGTAAGAGATGTTTACGTTGTCATGCTGTGGGGACTTGGGGTGTTAGTCACTTTCCTGGTGACCTTTATCAGACCCTTTATGGGAGGGTCCTGCTGCGTTCCCGGGGTCTTCACCGTCATCGTGCTTGTCTCCTGAAGATGTGTCTTTATTGGAGTCAGCAGATGAATCAGATTTGTCTTCTTTTTCATCATCATCGTCATTGTCGGCTGCAGCTTCGTCGGTTGTCTCGTTGTTAGTCGACTTTTTGCACCGCCGGTGAGTGGCTTGTAGCTCATCGAAAGCCACTTGCAGATGCTCGTGTTTCTCGAGCAGTGCGTCGTGGGCTTCTTTGAGATCTGTGTATCTGCCCTCGGCGGAGAGGAGGCGTGCTGTCAGATCTGTGACTTGGGCACGTAGTTGTTGTGTTTCATTGATATTAGCTTCCTCTTGATGATGATGGAGCTGCGTAATTGTGTCGTCGATGGTGGCCAGGCGCGTGCTTAGCTCTTCTTGATTCTGCTCAAGCTTGCGGAGATTCTCTTGCAGAGGGTGAGTCTGGTTAGAGATCTCATCGACTTTTCTTGTCGTAGCTTCTTGCTGGCGCATTGCCCCAAGGATCAGGTCTGGCAGGTTGTTAGTGTGGTTGTTGATAAGCTCAACTTGCCTAGCCACTTCATCCTGTTGTTGCTGGATGCCTTGTAGGATGACAGGAAGAGCTCGATGTTGGTTGTCGATCCTAGTTACCTGTTTAGATAAATCATGTACACAAGAAAAAATAGAATGTAATAGGTTAGAAGGATCGGTGAGGAGGTTTCGGACAGCGTCAAATTGACGGCCGAATTCCTCACCGATGTTAGTAGGGGGGCCCCAGAGGCGGAAGGGTGATGTGGCTGGGGCCTATGTGGGATGGTGGTAGTGTCTTGCGGAAGAGACACTGATGATGGCCTGAACTGCGTAGTGACTGTTGATGAAGTCACCAGCGGTGTCGGGGTGGTGGCGGATGTGAAGAGTGGTGGTATTTGTGGCGAAAAAGGTGGCACTGATGATGAAGGGGTGGGAACTGTGGATGTGAATGGAAAGGTGGTGAAGTCGGGCATGGAGGTGGAGAAAGGGAAGCCCGATGTTAGGGTGGGTGAAAAGGTGGATGTGAATGCTGGCGTGGATGTGGGGAGGAAAGTAGTGGTGGGGGCAGCGGAGAGCTGCTCATTTAGACTCTGGATGAAAGAGTCAAATGAGGAAGTTGTTAAGATTTCATCGTTGAACCGCTCGTCCTCCGGGTTTGGGCAGGACGTTGGTGTCCCCGACAGCTGTTGGGCCTGCAGCAACCTCCTAGAATGTCGTTTGACAGGGATTTTTGTAGGTCGAGCTATCGGGGCTGTGATGCTCATTTCAGTTGGGCCCGCAGTTTGTTTCTTTGCAGCGGGTGTGACCGAAGCTAGTAGATGAGTAAGCTCCTCGTCAGAAAAGAGGAGTTGTGTCATATCATAGTGTGCTAGCTCCGGTAACGGAAGGAGGGTTCTTGATGACTTAACCATCGGGAAGAATACATAGTGTAACTTTCCATCCTTTTCTTTGATTATAAACGAATTTTTCAAAGATTGTTCATTTGTAAGGATGTCGCCCTTTATTTGCGTGCATTGGGGTAATAGCCTGTCCATCTTAAAAAATGTAATTATGGATGTGACATGGCCCCCCAAATAGATCTCTTTCCCTATGAAGGCGGCGGATAATTTCTGGACCATCAACTGTCCGATGTTGACTGGCCTTCCGTGGAGGATAGACCAGAGGACAAAGAGGTCTGATATTGTAACGTTTCCTCCCTCCGTTCTTGGAAAAAGTGCGCCAGCTAGGATTTTGTGCAGCGTGCGCACAAATCCGGAGTGTATGTTGGACGCTTTGCATGTTTTGGCGTCGTATGTGGGAATCCCAGTTAAGCTTTTCCAGAATGCGTGGCGATTGAATTCTGGATGATCAGTTCCCACTGATTTGGCCTTTTGTAGTGCTCCAGGTCGTCAATGAATATTGAATTTAGCATATTCTCTGTTAAGACGACGTTGCTACCGAAGATTTGGGTGACAATCCTTCTATCACCCCCAACCCGTGACCTATCTGCAATGTCGACGGGCTCCTTTGTCAGGTAGGAGAAGAATTCCGCTGTGGGCTCAATGTAGGATATTTCAGGTATTAAGCACAACCTGGTAAGGTTGGCTTTTTGTAGCGCTTTGAAGATGCGCTCGTGAATTCCCATTTTAGCTAGTATGCTGGAGCAAACATACTTGGTTGGTTTAAGGGTTTTATCGGTGGTGATGGAGGTTTGGATGGATAGGTGCTCTGGTGGTGGTATTGGGGCGGTGATGGGAATGAAGGTGGTAGGGATGGTAGCTGCAGGGGTGGTAGTGGTAGCAACAAAGGTGGATGGTTTGGCGAAGGGTTGGTCCATGGCAGATAGAGGGTGGACTTGTTTTCTTGCCCTCTTGGGGGGTTGCCCAGATGCAACCTTTGCAGCTTTGTGTTTTCCCTCTGTCTCTTGGGCAGAGGAGTCTTCATCGGGATTCGGTATGTAGTCCGATCCTTCATCATCGTCATAAGAGATGTGCTCGATGTCCTCTTCAGGGGCCTCACCCAAGCATTTGGTGAGGCGGGTTATCTCACACAGGACGTCGATGATCTTGGTCTTGGGAGGGACGGCGCTGGTGGTGTTGTAAGTGTCCCTGATCTGTATGAGCCTGTCTCGCTCTTCCATCATCTGCTCCCTTGTCAGAGTAGGGGCAGTTCCTGAGCCGGAAGTTTTATTTGCTGGTGACGCCATTTCTGAAAAAGAATAAGAGTTTCATAATTAGAGAAGATTTGGAACAATGTAAATTTGATTTGTAGTTATATCTTTTATATTTTGTGAAAGCAAAAGGGAAACGAAAACCAAATGGTTTCAAGACCGTTTGGTCCCAAACGGTTTGAGGACCGTTTGGTCCCAAACGGTTTGAGGACCGTTTGGTCCCAAACGGTTTCAAGACCGTTTGGTCCCAAACGGTTTCAAGACCGTTTGGTCCCAAACGGTTTCAGGACCGTTTGGTCCCAAACGGTTTCAGGACCGTTTGGTTCCAAACGGTTTGAGGACCGTTTGGTTCCAAACGGTTTCAAGACCGTTTGGTCCCAAACGGTTTCAAGACCGTTTGGAAAGTGAAGAGTCGCAGGTCGCCGGCGCGGGAGAAGGTGGAACGGCGCGAAGGTGAAGAACGCGCCGGCGCCTTCGAAAACGATGAGAAGAACGGCGACGGCGATGAAAACGGTGGGAGAGTCGGTGAAATCTTTTGACAGCGACGGAGATGGCGGAGCAAGAGACGTCGTGCGATGGTAAAGGGAACGACACTGGCGCCATGATGGTGGCGACAGAACGGCGCGGCGACGAAGGCGACGGGTCGGTTGATGAAACCATTCGATAACGACGGCGATGGCAGCGTAAGCAGCGACTGGCGATGGAATGAGCAGCGTAAGCAGCGACTAGCGATGGAATGAGCATGGTGGAGTCGCCGGACTACCTTGCGGAAGGTGGATGGAAGGGTGACTTTGCGCGGATGCAACAGGAGCAAGAAGGGAAGTTCTTCGCACGAAAACTCTGGAGAATTCGAAGATTTGAAGAGAGAAAGACGGAGGGGTAGGGTTGATATTTATAGTGATTGGTTGGTGACCTTTTGTATTCCAAACGGTTTGAAGACCGCTTGGTCCCAAGCGGTCTCAAGACCGTTTTGGTCCCAAACAGTTTCAGGACCGTTTGGTCCCAAACGGTTTCAGGACCGTTTCGTCCCAAACGGTTTGAGGACCGTTTGGTCCCAAACGGTTTCAGGACCGTTTGGTCCCAAACGGTTTAAGGACCGTTTGGTCCCAAGCGGTTTGAGGATCGTTTGGTTCCAAACGGTTTGAAGACCGTTTGGAGTCCAAACGGTTTCAAGACAGTTTGGCTCCAAACGGTTTGGAGACCGTTTGGAGGGGCACAAAGGGTTTGTATATTTTTATGTTTGTTTTTGAGTATGTATATTATTTTTTTGTATTTTGGTTTATGAATTTTTATGTTGTTTGTTTTATGTATTGTTTTTGTAGTTTTTATTATGTAGATTTTTTTGTATTTTTAGATTAATGATGAAAGAACTTAAAGAAAGCAAAACAAATTCAAAAAAAAAGACTAGAAATTAGAGAAGGTGATATTGAGGTCTTGGGTTGCCTCCCAAGAAGCGCCTTGGTTTTATGTCGCTGGCTCGACGAAGTTAAAACATTATTATGCTGCTGTCATAGTATTTGATTGCTCATGTCTATTTGGCCCATGTTTAGGGTTCGATTCAGGCTGCCCAGCGAAAGTTCCTGTTGGGGGTTTCAATTGTGCAGCAATCTGGGCAAGCTGTGCTTCAACTGCCTTCTGTTGAGCTTGTTGGTTGGCCAGCATGGTTTGCTGAGACTGAAGCATTTGTTTTATCAAAGATAGCTCATCTTCCGGTTGTGCAGTGGCATTTTTCTGAGAGTTTTGTTGTTGAGACTGTTGAATATGCAATTGCGGGTGAAGCGGGGGATGAGTGTACTGATAGTAGGCCGATTGATTTCTAGGGTAGTTAGCCCTAGGGAAATTGTTCCTTGGGTTCCCTTGATTTTGGTTAAAATTGTTTGGAAATCCAGGAGGCAGCCTACTGTCAAGTCCCCCTTGTGTCTGATGTTGCAGATTCGCAGTTCCAGAGGGATTCCCATACTGGAATCCAGGATGGTTCCTTGGTTGACTGGGATTATAATAAACTTGTCCGGGAATAGTATGGATGGAGTTGACTTGCTCTGGAATCTGATCTTCAGCCTGATTAGTGATGGCCTCATAGGATTGTGGTGGTGGATGCAGATCCATCATCACATTATAGAGCATTCCATAGGAAAGAGTCGGATGATCTGAAGCATGACAAGCTTCACATGATCCTGTGACGGCTTTGACTTGATGAACCAGCGAGGTTTTCTTCTTATCAATTTCCCCTAGAGTTGTTTCAAGGGTTTGCTGTTTATGAGCGATTGTCTTCAAAGATTCGGCTATTGACTTTAGTTCCATAGATTCCTCAGCTTTAAAGACTTTAAGGACGCCTTTTCCGGCTGACCGCCCCCAGTTGGACTGGTTTTCAGCTCCTAAAGTAACGATTTTCCAGGCATCTTCATAATTTTTCCTCATGAAATTTCCTCCAGATGAGGAATCTAGGAACTGTTTAATGTCATCGCTTACCCCCCGATAAAAAGTTTCAATCAATTGATTCTGTGAAATTCCATGATGAGGGCATTTGCGTAGAAGTTCCTTGAATCTTTCCCATGCCTCAGTGAGGGTTTCTCCAGGTAGCTGGGAGAAATGGTTGATCTGCCCTCTGATTTCATAGGTCAGCGAGGGTGGAAAGAACTTCTCCAAGAATTTTTCCTCTAGAGGGGCCCAAGTGGTTATGATGGGTTCTCTGTCCAATGAGTTGTACCAACTCAAGGCCCTTCCAGATAAGGTGAAATGAAACAGGTGGAGCATTATTGCATCGAAAGCAATACCAGCTTGCGGGACCAGGCGGCATAATTCCTTAAACCGTTTCAAATGGTCCATGCAATCGTCTCCTGAACCTCTTGAGAAGGAAATTCCTTGCATAATCTGGATCCACTGGGTCCGAATCTCAAAGTTTGGGATGTTGATGATCGGAGGCCGGACCGGGTGATTGTCTTCATAATTCTTCGGGACAGCATAGTCCCTCAGTTGCTTGTTTCGTAATTCGAGCTGAGCAGCCTCGGTCTCTGCTCTTATGTGGGCTTGCTCTTCTGCTCGTATCTCCGCTTGTATTTGGGCACGGGTGTCTGCAATGAGTTGTGCCCATTGTGCGGCGATAGCAGCATTGACTCTCTCCATCACCAAAGCGGCTTGATGCTGTTTGTCAGCCATTTGACTAGCGCGTTGGCGATTGAGACGGATTCTGCGGTGGAAACTTCTCTCTACCTCGGAGTCGAACTCCGGATCAGGGGAGAATCCTCGATTATGCGGTGATTGCATATACGGGTTCTACCTGAGTAAAGAAAAGAGAACACCTTTAGATAATAGAGACAATATGAAAGCTTCAAGAAGATGTAGAGTTATGATTCAAAAAGAAAGTGTAAAAATCCTAACCAACTAGAAAAATAAACTAAGTGAAATACTAACGTTCCGTTGTCCCCGGCAACGGCGCCATTTTTTGATGGAGCTAGGACTTACACCAAAAGATTTTCAGTCTTCCAATGGGAGTCCCAGAATTCTATCACCAAAAACCCTAGAGAGGATTGATGTCTTCCCTAGGTTTACCTAGAGCTGGTGCTTAGATAACAACTCCAACCCCATAAGAGTATGGAAGCCTTATCATAGTACAGATTTAGGATCGAACCCAAAAGACAACGGTCTTGTTGCAAGCAACAAGATGGAAAACGTACAGCACTTCACTTAGTTATTTTACTAATTGGCACTTATATCAAAAGGTTGGATTTTGATTGGTTTTTAGACTAAAGCATGAAAAGTAAATAAAGCAAGTAAAACTAAGATTTAACAAATGATGATGAATCACTGGGGTTAAGCAGGTATTCACCACCGCTACACATGCATTGTATATGTACTAAACAAGCAAGACTTATAAGCTAGATGCATGGATGTTCCACAAGACCGATGCCTTATACGACAAGAGCGATGCATTGCATCCAAGGATGTTCCACAAGACCGATGCCTTGTAAGACAAGAGCGATGCATTGCATCCTTCGATGTTCCACAAGACCGATGCCTTATAAGACAAGAGCAATGCATCGCATCCTTCGAGGGTTAAGTAGCTCTCATTCGGTACATTTCTACGTGTCAATGAAGATATGTAGTCTTCCAAAGAGAGAACCTTACTCAACCTCATGAAACGTGCATCTAAAACTAACAAGCGAGCGATAATTATCAAATCGAATAGTATCTTTGTAGGCCTAGTCTGCTATTCGGATAACCTAGCTATGAGAAGTGCGGGAATGTTGCAACGCCAGCCATTCCCGATCAAATGGTCACATGCTTTACATCATTCCCCTCGCAAAGTGTGTTCCTCGACTTACCAAGGTTACTTCCATACAGATGGAAGTGCAACGGATGATAGTGAGTTTACTCCACTCTTTGAGATACACTCCTAGACACCGAAACGGATGCGTGGTGGATACGCACACCAGAAACCAACACTAAATCGATATTCGAGTCTCAAGAGCGGTCGTAGACAAACCACAACAAAAGACAATAGATGCATACAAGAACGTGGCCATCATTCAAGCATGTATGAAACGATTTAGTATTAAAACGAAAGGATAACATCTTTTTAGTACAAAGTACAAAACATGGGCAGCGGGGCTAGTCCCCGCGCCCCAGTGGATGGAACTACTCGCTTCTCATAGAGGGAACAACAAAGGAGGAGGCAAGAAGAGATAGAAAGAACATCATCTCCACTGAGGAGAGGAGGTTGAACCCTTGGTGGAGAGAGCAACGATCTTCACCCTTCGTGGCTTGCTTGATGACGGATCTTCTCCTCTCACCTTCTTTGTTGATGAGAGAGAAGGTAGCTTTGCAATGGAACGTGAGTCTCAGACCGGCAGCCTCGGGCGGTGGATGGAGTTGTTCTCGTAGTAGAGAGACAGCCTCTGGACGTCTGGACTCTATCAGGGATGGCCCTTGAGGTCTTATTTATAGGCCTTGAGTGAGGTCAAACGGTCTGGAGACCGTTTGGGTTCAAACGGTCTTGAGACCATTTGGCGTCAAACGGTCTTGAGACCGTTTAGCGTCAAACGGTCTTGAGACCATTTGGCGTCAAACGGTTTTGAGATCGTTTGGCGTCAAACGGTCTTGGGACCGTTTGGCTTCATGCGGTCTCGGGACCGTTTGGCTTCATGCAGTCTCAGGACCGTTTGAACTCCATGCGGTCTTGGGACCGTTTGGCTTCATGCGGTCTCGGGACCGTTTGAACTCCATGCGGTCTTGGGACCGTTTGGCTTCATGCGGTCTCGGGACCGTTTGAACTCCATGCGGTCTTGGGACCGTTTGAACTCCATGCGGTCTTGGGGACCGTTTGGCCTCATGCGGTCTCGGGACCGTTTGAACTCCATGCGGTCTTGGGACCGTTTGGCTTCATGCGGTCTCGGGACCGTTTGAACTCCATGCGGTCTTGGGACCGTTTGGCTTCATGCGGTCTCGGGACCGTTTGAACTCCATGCGGTCTTGGGACCGTTTGGCTTCATGCGGTCTCGGGACCGTTTGAACTCCATGCGGTCTTGGGACCGTTTGGCTTCATGCAGTCTCGGGACCGTTTGAACTCCATGCGGTCTTGGGACCGTTTGGCTTCATGCGGTCTCGGGACCGTTTGAACTCCATGCGGTCTTGGGACCGTTTGGCTTCATGCGGTCTCGGGACCGTTTGAACTCCATGCGGTCTTGGGACCGTTTGGCTTCATGCGGTCTCGGGACCGTTTGAACTCCATGCGGTCTTGGGACCGTTTGGCTTCATGCGGTCTCGGGACCGTTTGAACTCCATGCGGTCTTGGGACCGTTTGGCTTCATGCGGTCTCGGGACCGTTTGAACTCCATGCGGTCTTGGGACCGTTTGGCTTCATGCGGTCTCGGGACAGTTTGAACTCCATGCGGTCTTGGGACCGTTTGGCTTCACTCGGCCTTGAGGTTGGTTTATTCTTTTATGATTTTTTTGTGCTTTTTCTGCAAGTTTAAAAGGAAAAAGTTAGTTTGATGATGTATTTACAAAAAGGGGTAAAATTAGGTTTATGTACCGTATAAACGTAAAAAGAGTATGGAAAACTAAAGAAAAAGACTAAGATAAACTACTAAAATAGGAGGTTATCACAATGTATTGCACATAGTACACAAAGCTCAATGATTCTTACTACACAAGGAATATGAAGGCTTATAAAGCCTATAAAACATTTTCAATAAACAGAGCATCATAGCCCATACCTGGCTATACTCTTCATCTCATCATTCTTGCATGAATAGTAATCATAATAACAATTATAATGCTTTCATATCAGCACCATACAACACTTAGAAATACGACTACTGCCTCTTTAGGGTTCATGGTATCTCTTTTATATCAGCACCCTTCATTAGGGTTTTCCATAAATAACCACTTAGGCTCTTAAGATAATATTATTAATGGTCAGTCCTATTTCATTGCTTCTCACATCTAGAAGCCAATATTTATATCATAAGTATTCAAACATACTTGTTTATTCTCATCATTCATTATTGAATGCATTATCAACATAAAGTATGAGTTTCACTCTTATCTTTATCAGAATATGATTGTATCATAGTCTATTGATTTGGATTAACCTTTTCGTAAAGCATGTTAGCGTACTTTCATCAAGGTGCATTACATCTTAATGTAACAATTGACATGACACATTTCATCTGTCATGCATTCCAATTATATGGACTTATAACACATCAAGGTACATCAGAATTGGGATGTTGGATGTGATATCTATCATATCTTGATGTATCACTTCCCTAAACACCTTCATCTTACTTGATTTCATCCACTTAGCTTGTATTAGGGTTTTCCCCATCCTAATACTTTATGCACTAGATCATCACATTCATCATGCAATGTATTGGTCATAAGTCACTTCTTTAGAATATACAACCATTACCAATGACATGGACTCATCCTTGAATTATGAACTATTAATATAAGGATATATAACATCAAGTCCTCTAGGTGTTACATCTGTCAATAAATTAATCACTATTCCATTATTGGGAATATGATTTTCCATATTTATAGTTTGATGTTCACATAGAATATTTCATATATTATATGGATTTCACCTAGCATCACGCTTCATTAGAGTTTCATATAACATCCTTCTATATGAGGGTTTCACCTAGTATCATGTGAAATAAGGATTTCACAACACATCACCCATCGATAGGACTTCATATAGGATTAGAAACACTACCCTTTATTAGGGTTTCATGCACCTTTTACCCCCTTTTTAGGGATTAAAGTTCACCATTTACATCCAAGTAGGGTTTCACATACCTTATTACCTAAATTAGGGTTAGGATGTATAATTACCATTATATTAGGTTTTCTCACATTGTGACACTAAGTTAGGGTTACAACATCACCCTAGATTATGGTTTCACTAAGCTTTGCCCTAAATTAGGGTTATGATTCATTAACCTTCTTAATTAGTGTTTGTACTCATGATTATGGTTTATAATATCCCTACAAAGAATTATACCCTCATTAGACATTCAACCATAGTGAAAGTAATAAGACTTAATCATTACATGGTTATCATTCATATAGGAAGTCTTCTCTCTCTCATCTTCTATGAATGATGCTTACTTCAGTCTTGATTAAGCTAAGTCAACTCAAATTGAAGAAGAATTGACACCATGAGTTGTGTCATTATCACCATGATCATTAAAGGTTAATTATTTAAAGGGTACTAATCACCCTATCTCATTAAGGGTACCATTATTATAATCACCATTGGTTTACATCATGTAATTATTCACTTAAACGATTAACCTTCAACCACTTTAAAAGTTCATATGATTTACTTGATTAACTTCTAAACAATCTTGGCCTCTCAGACCCCAAACAGTTGACTAATCAAACCTCAAACGGTCTTGCTTATAACACCTCCAAACGGTCTAAGACTGTTTAGACCTCCAAACGGTCTTGAACATACTCTCAAAACTATTTGGTAAAGTAGGAGGTTGAAACCATTTGCCAAAGTAATTCTTGAAACTGTTTGATAAAGTGACATTTGAAACCGTTTGAACCTTAACCGGTTTGGGATCGTTTGTTCCCAAACGGTCTTGAGTCCATTTGGCCCAAACTTTCTCAAAACCGAATGGACCAAATATGGTCTCCACCAATCATGTTGATTTAGGGTTTCCAATGTTGATCCCCTGATCGATTGAATTCATATAACCACTCATCAATTGAACCTATCACCATAATTAGAGTGAGATTAAGAAGTCATCCTTCAACTAATTTAACCCTCAATTGATCACTAATTAGGGCTTGAATCAATTGGATTATGGTTTGGAATCGTTGATCCTTCAATGTTAATCATTGTGAAACTAATTACTTTGAAACCATTGGACCACCATCCAAATTGAACATAACCTGACCTCAAACGGTCTTGAGGTCGTTTGGATGACCTCCAAATGGTCTTGAGACCGTTTTCCCATCTCAACATCCAAATCTATGACATCCAATTAGGGTTTGGATCATAGGATTGATCACCAAATCAACATTTGATTGCAAATCAACTTGGTATCTTTGGATCTTCAAATACCCAACCATACTCAACCCTAGTCCTCCAAACGGTCTTGAGAGACCCTCAAACAGTCTTGAGACCGTTTGGGTGATCCCCTAATGGTTTTGAAACCGTTTGGGTCAATCAACCCAAAGAACTAACTTAATCAAATTAGAAATCAACAGTTAACCCGGTTAGGGTTTGGTGATTGACTGTCCTTCAACTCATGAACCAATTGGAACTAATCAATTATAATTAGTGGATCATTAATCAACATCATTATCAACAAATCTCCAAATGGTCAACCATTTTCAATGCCCCCAAATGGTTTGAAACCATTTGCTCTCATTCGGTTTGGTGAAACTATTTCCCCTCAAACAGTTTGAAACCGTTTGCTTCCAAACAATTTAGGAAACTGTTTGAGCAACTTATGGAAACCGTTTGGCCTAATAGTTTACTGGGAAATGTTTCAAGATGATTTCATCATCATCTTCCTATGTGCATCCAAGAACAACAGTCATTTTTCATGGGAATTTCAGTAATGAATCAAAAGAGTACCAAATAGAAGAAAATATTCAACAATTATTGAAGAATGGATTACAATATCAATGTTTAGGGTTTGAGTTATAAAACCCGCCACAAAATCTGATCTCCAAGATCCAATATCCACGTCTCTAATGGTGGATGAAGTTCCAGCAACTGCCCAAGGTCCGTTCTTGAGATTTTAGATGAAGAAGTTGGCTAGGATCGGAAATCGAGTGAAGAAGACAAAGAATCAAGCATTGATTTTCAGTTTTCACCATGAATCCAAGGTGGAAGATGGTGAAAAGCATACCAACAGGTTATAATCGTCCTTATCCTTCTCCTGAGCTCTCCCGTGGTCGGCCAAGGCAAAGTGAGAAATGGAATTCTAAGAAAAGTCCTTAAGTGGGTTGGAAATGGGATATGTATAAGGAATTTCCAAGGAAAGAGAAAAATGGAATTAATTCCTTTATTTCCAAAATTATTTCAAACACTTTCCCCTAAACTCCTTGGCAACGAAGCCACCTTCATTATCTTGCAAAACCTCTTCATTATCCAAGCTTTAAAGGAAAACAAATTAAGCACCTTAACCCTTATAATATTAATATCCATATTTGAGTGGAAATTCTTTTTCTTATAATAAGGTGAGTGGAGTTTCCACCTCCTTAGGATATACTTGTGCCTTTGCAAGGCTTGAGCTCGTCCAACCAATTTGCAGATTCATCCTCCAACTTTTGGTTGAAGGACTCTTTAATTAATTTATTTCTTTTTGCATTAAATTAAATTAAAGATCCATATATGCTTAAATATTGATTATTTTAATGTCAAGATTCTCTCTCCTCCAAGATAATTAAAATGAGTCACCCTTCTCATTTTATTTTCTCTACTTGATGCCAAGAAACACGAGGGACCCTCTAGAGGTGATATTTTGTATATTTAACCCTGGGTTTTGGGTAAATTGCACATTACACCAAAAGTAGGTTTTAATCCATATACATTGCTTTATCAGCTCTTTCTTGGTACTCAGACTACCACAAGCCATACCTCTACAACATATTCATTCTCATGATGCTTCAACACATGAGAAACATATTGTCATGCACAATTTGCAATTTAACCCCTCAACTTAGGTAATTTGCACCTTAGTCCAAATCAAGTAAAACAATGTTTCAACATTATTCAAAAAGGACCAAAATGGAATATAAGTTCCTCTTGAGTCCTAATTACTTTTCACAAGATAATATTAAGCATCTACTCATCCTTATTAGGCAAATCATCTAGGATTAACACATAACCCAGGTCAGGGATGTTACAAATTATAAACCCCTAACAAGGATTTCATCCCCGAAATCCCAGGGAAAAGGAGGGACAGATTATTCATTAATCATGCCCTCAAGTATCCACCTAACTTCTTAATGTTATGGAGATACCATAGATCTGTAATTCACACAACGTTCCTTTCACTAATTCAACCTTATCAATGTTTATGTTTATGCAGAGCATAAACCCCTAACATATGATGTACATATTATTGAAAGGAAGAAGCATAAAAGAACATACTTCTATCATCACCCAAGAATATTTACCAAAAGAGAAGCATATATATATAATAGAGGTAATTCACTCAGTAATCCTTTATTTATTTGGGAAAGTTCACTTAGCACTTTAATTGGGAAAGTTCATTGAGAAAGTTCACTAAGCAATTTATTTGGAAAAATTCACTAAGAAAGTTCACTGAAAATGTTCACTAAGTAATTTATTTTGGAAAAATTCACTGAGAATGTTCACTAAGTAATTTGTTTTGGAAAAATTCATTGAGAAAGTTCACTGAGAATTTTCACTAAGTAATTTATTTTGGAAAAATTCACTGAGAAAGTTCACTGAGAATGTTCACTCAGTAATTTATTTTGGAAAAATTCACTGAGAAAGTTCACTGAGAATGTTCACTAAGTAATTTATTTTGGAAAAATTTACTAAGAAAGTTCACTGAGAATGTTCACTAAGTAATTTATTTTGGAAAAATTTACTGAGAATGTTCACTAAGTAATTTATTTTGGAAAAATTCACTGAGAAAGTTCACTGAGAATGTTCACTAAGTAATTTATTTTGGAAAAATTCACTGAGAATGTTCACTAAGTAATTTATTTTTGAAAAATTCACTGAGAAAGTTCACTGAGAATGTTCACTAAGTAATTTATTGTGGAAAAATTCACTGAGAAAGTTCACTGAGAATGTTCACTAAGTAATTTATTTTGGAAAATTTCACTGAGAAAGTTCACTGAGAATGTTCACTAAGTAATTTATTTTGGGAAAATTCACTGAGAAAGTTCACTGAGAATGTTCACTAAGTAATTTATTTTAGAAAAATTCACTGAGAAAGTTCACTGAGAACGTTCACTAAGTAATTTATTTTGGAAAAATTCATTGAGAAGTTCACTGAAAATGTTCACTAAGTAATTTATTTTGGAAAAATTAACTTAGCTCTTCCTATTTAATTTCATTATACTCTCTAGATTATTTCAGAATGACTACTTGATTTGAGTAATAAAAAAGATAACAATCTAAGAGTTTCATACTTGCCTTATCCACAATAATCATATACCTATCCAGGGTATACAAGTATGGAGATTAGGTAGTATGCACTTTATTTGCTATCATATTCCTCATTTTT
Source organism: Alisma plantago-aquatica (assembly GCA_963693085.1). NCBI lineage: Eukaryota > Viridiplantae > Streptophyta > Magnoliopsida > Alismatales > Alismataceae > Alisma > Alisma plantago-aquatica. The sequence goes on from OY856409.1 coordinate 907,172,707, forward strand.
CATATCATTATACACACATGATCTTTCATTCTTGAATTTTCTTCATGAATCACTTCTATATCTCATCTTTCAACACATAGATAAGGGAGATTATAAAGCATTTTAAGGAACACTGAGTAATATGTAAGTTCTCATATCCCTTGTGTCCTTATAGGACTAGTCAAAGGAAACTCAAAAACAACTACTTTCTTATTTTTAACACATAGAATCATGATATGAAATATAAAAACAAAACTATTTCTTCTGACCTGTCTGGGATGTTTGTCCACATCCTCTACTATTACTAGAAAATTGCCTCCTTTGTGAGCCTTGTTGACTCTTCCCCTAAGGTTGAGTCATCACCGAATCCCCGTCTGGACGATCCCTTGCCAAATGTCCTGGTTGTCTACATTGGTAATAGATCCTGGGCACAAAATGTTTGTGAGCTCCAATCAACGATGTTGATGCTATGTCGGAGGCTCTACTTGGAACATTACTATGATCCCTTCCCCTACTTGATGTCTATTGCGTCTGGGCATTGAGTCTCGATGATGCTGCCGATGCAGAAAATCTCAGTTTCTTAAAACATTTAGAGCTTTGTCCTAGAGACTGGGTGTACACCTTCTTTTCACTAGTCTGTCATTTCTCAATTTCAGACCTCTCTATCTTCCTTACCGACTCCACAAAGGTGGCAAACCTCTCCCTGTTCTCTAAAGCAAACAAAGGAGTGGTCAGTTCAGCGTTCAACCCTTTCTCAAAATGCCGAATTCTTTCCTCATCACTAACTGCCATTTGCAGACAAATTCGCAACAACTCCATGAACTTAGCTTCATATTCACTAACGTTCATCTGTCCTTGTTTGATCCTCTCAAATTGAGAGATCTTCTCATCTAGATATATCTTAGGGAAGTATCTACTGACGAATTCTCATCATAATACCTCCCATCCAATTTCTTCACCTGGTCTTTTATCTTCCTCTATCATCCACCAATGACCAGCACTTCCTTTTAGGAGGTACACAACATGTCTTACCTTTTCATCTTCAGGAATATCAAGGATCCTAAAAGCCTTTTCCAGCTCTTTCAGTCACAAATCAGCATCTTCTGGATCAGATGTACCAGCATAATCTATGGCTCCAACCCGGCAAAGTCTCTTAAAAGTCTTGCTGGCTCCATAACCCTCATGGTGGGCTGATGCCCTAGGTGCAGGTGGTGGCATCCTGTCTACCATATGTGTCATGGCTGTCAGGAATTTATCAAATAGAGCATGGAGGGCTGGGTTTTCTATCACAGCTGGATCAATCTGGGGTTGTTCAAGTACAGGCCCTTCCCTATTCCGATCTCTTACACCTCCTCCTGGTGTAGTAGTGCTGCCCTCAGCAGCATGTTCTTCATGTGGTCCACACATCTTCAAGTTCTCCTTCTCCTATGTGAGCAGAAGATACTATCAGATAAACTGGAAGACACTTAGAACAGACTCTACAACCTTAGTCCTATGTCTCTGTAGACTCAGCGAACCTAGAGCTCTAATACCACTAAATTGTGGCATACAACTCATAAAAACATAATTAACTAATTTGGAAGTGTTCACTAAGCAGAGAATTACCAAAAATCACTAAAAATTCAAACCATTTTACCAAGGGGTCCATCAAATGAGAACTTTCTCACATAGAACAAAAGTAACACATTTACATTCTGGTTTAAAGGTACATGTCCTACATCATCTCTTTCTGAAAATTACAAGCATCAACTGCTCTTGTTAAACTAAACACAAACAGTGTACAATCTTGAGGCACTAAGCCAAAATCTCGAAAACACTAACTACTACTCCGAGGACCTGAGAGTATAGAGATGACACATAGGACTCTATATACATCTATACAAGGCATAACAGCCAGTGTCTCCACCTAAGACTTCACTGTTGTTCCTCATGCTGCTGCTGTCTTTCACCTATTGAAGGATTACTACCTCCTCGTCCGCATCCACCTAAAAATGTAGTTCCAACGGGGGTGAGACAATTGTAAATTGCCCCAGCGAGAGATATAACTCTTCGCCAGAAACATTATGATTTCCATTTAAGAAGATAATTATGAACATAGGAATCATATTTGTTTGAAAGCAGTTAATTCCAATGTCTAACAGATTAGAATATTATTCTTATCTAAAACATTGCAACTATAACTTGAAAGAACAACATGTCACTTATCCATTAAGGAATATGAAGAACATGTATAACATTTATTCACTACATAATCATTACCACAACATTAACTCTCTTTAGGCTTAGATCATATATTTAATGTCTGGCACAGTCATTGTGGAGTCATGGCCTGTAGCCGTACTCTTTTCACAAAGTGATGGGATCTTACTCGCTCAACTCACCAAGTACATTTCCACTTCTTAACAAGTTCATCATCATGATTATAGAATCTGGGTATATGAACCCATATCTCATCATAAAATACTTATTACCACTTATTAGGTAACTTAATACCTTCAGATCTTCTGACCAAGGGCATTATGATTCTTGCTATACAATGTATTGCACATAGTACAGAAAGCTCAATGATTCTTACTACACAAAGCATATGAAGGCTTATAAAGCCTATAAAACATTTTCAATAAAGAGAGCATCATAGCCCATACCTGGCTATACTCTTCATCTCATCATTCCTGCATGAATAGCAATCATAATAACAATTATAACGCTTTCATATTAGCACCATACAACACTAAGTAATACCACTACTCCCTCTTTAGGGTTCATGGTATCTCTTTTATATCAGCACCCTTCATTAGGGTTTTCCATAAATAACCACTTAGGCTCTTAAGATCATATTATTAATGGTCAGCCCTATTTCATTTCTTCTCAAAGCTAGAAGCTAATATTGATATCATAAGTATTCAAACATACTTATTTATTCTCATCATTCATCATTGAATGCATTATCAACACAAAGTATGAGTTTCTCTCTTATCTTTATTAGAATATTATTGTATCATAGTCTATTGATTTGGATTAACCTTTTCATAAAGCATGTTAGCCTACATTCATCAAGGTGCATTACATCTTAATGTAACAATTGACATGACACATTTCATTTGTCATCCATTCCAATTATAATGGACTTATAACACATCAAGGTACATCAGAATTGGGATGTTGGATGTGATATCTATCATATCTTGATGTATCACTTCCCTCACCACCTTTCTCTTACTTGAGTTCATCCACTTATCTTGTATTAGGGTTTTCCCCATCCTAATACTTTATGCACTAGATCATCACATTCATCATGCAATGCATTGTTCATAAGTCACTTCTTTAGAATATACAACCATTACCAATGACATGGACTCATCCTTGAATTATGAACTATTAATATAAGGATATATAACATCAAGTCCTCTAGGTGTTACATTTGTCAATAAATTAATCACTATTCCATTATTGGGAATATGATTTTCCATATTTATAGTTTGATGTTCACATAGAATATTTCATATATTATATGGATTTCACCTAGCATCACGCTTCATTAGAGTTTCATATAACATCCTTCTATATGAGGGTTTCACCTAGTATCATGTGAAATAAGGATTTCACAACACATCACCCATCGATAGGACTTCATATAGGATTAGAAACACTACCCTTTATTAGGGTTTCATGCACCTTTTACCCCCTTTTTAGGGATTAAAGTTCACCATTTACATCCAAGTAGGGTTTCACATACCTTATTACCTAAATTAGGGTTAGGATGTATAATTCCCATTATATTAGGTTTTCTCACATTGTGACACTAAGTTAGGGTTACAACATCACCCTAGATTATGGTTTCACTAAGCTTTGCCCTAAATTAGGGTTATGATTCATTAACCTTCTTAATTAGCGTTTGTACTCATGATTATGGTTTATAATATCCCTACAAAGAATTATACCCTCATTAGACATTCAACCATAGTGAAAGTAATAAGACTTAATCATTACATGGTTATCATTCATATAGGAAGTCTTCTCTCTCTCATCTTCTATGAATGATGCTTACTTTAGTCTTGATTAAGCTAAGTCAACTCAAATTGAAGAAGAATTGACACCATGAGTTGTGTCATTATCACCATGATCATTAAAGGTTAATTATTTAAAGGGCACTAATCACCCTATCTCATTAAGGGTACCATTATTATAATCACCATTGGTTTACATCATGTAATTATTCACTTAAACAATTGACCTTCAACCACTTTAAAAGTTCATAAGATTCAGTTGATTAACTTCCAAATGATCTTGGTCTCTCATACCCCAAATGGTCTTGACCAATCAGACCTCAAATGGTCTTTCTTATAACACCTCCAAATGGTCTAAGATCGTTTAGACCTCCAAACGGTCTTGAACATACTCTTGAAACCGTTTGGTAAAGTAGGAGGTTGAAACCGTTTGCCAAAGTAATTCTTGAAACCGTTTGATAAAGTGACATTTGAAACTGTTTGCACCTTAACCAGTTTGGGATCGTTTGGTCCCAAACGGTCTTTAGACCGTTTGGCCCAAACTTCATCAAAACCGAATGGACCAAATATGGTCTCTACCAATCATGTTGATTTAGGGTTTCCAATGTTGATCCCCTGATCGATTGAATTCATATAACCACTCATCAATTGAACCTATCCCCATACTTAGAGCGAGCTTAAGAAGTCATCCTTCAACTGATTTAACCCTTAATTGATCAGTAATTTGGGTTTGAATCAATTGGATTAGGGTTTGGAATCGTTGATCCTTTAATGTTAATCATTGTGAAACTAATTACTTTGAAACCATTGGAACACCATCCAAACTAAACATGACCTGACCACAAACGGTCTTGAGGTCATTTGGATGACTGCCAAACAGTCTTGAGACCATTTTCCCATCTCAACATCCAAATCCATGACATCCAATTAGGGTTTGGAACATAGGATTGATCACCAAATCAGCATTTGATTGCAAATCAACTTGGTATCTTTGGATCTTCAAATACCCAAAAATACTCAAACCTAGTCCTCCAAACGGTCTTGAGTAACCCTAAAATGGTCTTGAGACCGTTTGGGTTATCCCCAAACTGTTTTGAAACCGTTTGGGTCAATCAACCCAAAGAACTAACTCAATCAAATTAGAAATCAGCACTTAACCCGATTAGAGTTTGGTGATTGATTGTCCTTCAACTCATGAACCAATTGGAACCAATTAATTATTATTATTGTATCATTAATCAACATCATTATCAACAAATCTCCAAATGGTCAACCATGGTCAATTCCCCCAAACGGTTTGAAACCATTTGCTCTCATTCGGTTTGGTGAAACAGTTTCCTCTCAAACGGTTTGAAACCGTTTGCTCCCAAATGGTTTAGGTAACCGTTTGAGCAACTTATGGAAACCGTTTGGCCTAATAGTTTACTGGGAAATGTGTCAAGATGATTTCTTCATCATCTTTCTATGTGCATCCAAGAACAGCAGTCATTTTTCATGGGAATTTCAGCAATGAATCAAAAGAGTACCAAATAGAAGAAAATATTCAACAATTATTGAAGAATGGATTACAATATCAATGTTTAGGGTTTGAGTTATAAAACCAGCCACAAAATCTGATCTCCAAGCTCCAATATCCACGTTTCTAATGGTGGATGAAGTTCGATCAACTGCCCAAGGTCCGTTCTTGAGCTTTTAGATGAAGAAGTTGGCTAGGATTGGAAATCAAGTGAAGAAGACAAAGAATCAAGCATTGATTTTCAGTTTTCACCATGAATCCAAGGTGGAAGATGATCAAAAGCTTACCAACAGGTTATAATCGTCCTTATCCTTCTCTTGAGCTCTCCCGTGGTCGGCCAAGGCAAAGTGAGAAATGGAATTCTAAGAAAAGTCCTTAAGTGGGTTGGAAATGGGATATGTATAAGGAATTTCCAAGGAAAGAGAAAAATGGAATTAATTCCTTTATTTCCAAAATTATTTCAAACACTTCCCTCTAAACTCCTTGGCCACGAAGGCAACTTCATTATCTTGCAAAAACTTTTCATTATCCAAGCTTTAAAGGAAAAGAAATTAAGCACCTTAACCCTTATAATATTAATATCCATATTTGAGTGGAAATTCTTTTTCTTATAATAAGGTGAGTGGAGTTTCCACCTCCTTAGGATATAATTGTGCCTTTGCAAGGCTTGAGCTCATCCAACCACTTTGCAGATTCATCCTCCAACTTTTGGTTGAAGGGCTCTTTAATTAATTTATTTCTTTTTGCATTAAATTAAATTAAAATTCCATATATGCTTAAATTTTTATAATTTTAATGTCAAGATTCTCTCTCCTCCAAGATAATTAAAATGAGGCGCCCTTCTCATTTTATTTTTTCTACTTGATGCCAAGAAACACGAGGGACCCTCTAGAGGTGATATTTTGTATATTGAACCCTGGGTTTTGTGTAAATTGCACATTGCACCAAAAGTAGGTTTTAATCCATATACATTGCTTTATGAGCTCTTTCTTGGTACTCAGACTACCACAAGCCATGCCTCTGCAGCATCTTCATTCTCATGATGCTTCAACTCATGTGGAACATATTTTCATGCACAATTTACAATTTAACCCCTCAACTTGGGTAATTTGCACTTTAGTCCAAATCAAGTTAAACAATGTTTCAACATTATTCAAAAAGGACCAAAATGGAATATAAGTTCCTCTTGAGTCCTAATTACTTTTCACAAGATAAGATTAAGCATCTAATCATCCTTATTAGGCAAATCATCTAGGATTAACACATAACCCATGTCAGGGATGTTACAAATTATAAACCCCTATCAAGGATTTCATCCCCGAAATCCCAGGGAAAATGAGGGACAAATTATTCATTAACCATGCCCTCAAGTCCCCACCTAACTTCTTAATGTTATGGAGATACCATAGATCTATAATTCACACAACGTTCCTTTCACTAATTCACCCTTATCAATGTTTATGTTTATGAAGAGCATAAACCCCTAACATATGATGTACATATTATTGAAAGGAAGAAGCATAAAAGAACATACTTCTATCATCACCCAAGAATATTTACCAAAAGAGAAGCATATATATATAATAGAGGTAGTTCACTCAGTAATCCTTTATTTTTTGGGAAAGTTCACTTAGCACTTTCATTGAGAAAGTTCACTAAGCAATTTATTTGGAAAAATTCACTAAGAAAGTTCATTGAGAATGTTCACTAAGTAATTTATTTTGGAAAAATTCACTGAGAATGTTCACTAAGTAATTTGTTTTGGAAAAATTCACTGAGAAAGTTCACTGAGAATGTTCACTAAGTAATTTATTTTGGAAAAATTCACTGAGAAAGTTCACTGAGAATGTTCACTAAGTAATTTATTTTGGAATAATTCACTGAGAAAGTTCACTGAGAATGTTCACTAAGTAATTTATTTAGGAAAAATTCACTGAGAATGTTCACTTAGTAATTTATTGTGGAAAAATTCATTGAGAATGTTCACTAAATAATTTATTTTGGAAAAATTCACTTAGAAAGTTCACTAAGAATGTTCACTATGTAATTTATTTTTGAAAAATTCACTGAGAAAGTTCACTGAGAATGTTCACTAAGTAATTTATTTTGGAAAAATTCACTGAGAAAGTTCACTAAGTAATTTATTTTGGGAAAATTCACTGAGAAAGTTCACTGAGAATGTTCACTAAGTAATTTATTTTGGAAAAATTCACTGAGAATGTTCACTAAGAAAATTATTTTGGAAAAATTCATTGAGAAAGTTCACTGAAAATGTTCACTAAGTAATTTATTTTGGAAAAAATAACTTATCTCTTCCTATTTAATTTCATTATACTCTCTAGATTATTTTAGAATGACTACTTGATTAGAGTAATCAAAAAGATAACAATCTAAGAGTTTCATACTTGCCTTATCCACAATAATCATATACCTAGCCAGGGTATACAAGTATGGAGATTAGGTAGTATGCACTTTATTTGCTATCATATTCCTCATTTTTCATATCATTATACACACATGATCTTTCATTCTTGAATTTTCTTCAGGCATCACTTCTATATCTCATTTTTCAACACATAGATAAGGGAGGTTATAAAGCATTTTAAGGAACACTGAGTAAGATGTAAGTTCTCATCTCCCTTGTGTCCTTATAGGACTGGTCAAAGGAAACTCAAAAACAACTACTTTCTTATTTTTAACACATAGAATCATGATATTAAATATAAAAACAAAACTATTTCTTCTGACCTGTCTGGGATGTTTGTCCACATCCTCTACTATTACTAGAAAATTGCCTCCTTTGTGAGACTTGTTGACTCTTCCCCTGAGGTTGAGTCATCATCGAATCCTCGTCTGGACAATCCCTTGCCAGATGTCCTGGTTGTCTACATTGGTAATAGATCCTGGGTACAAAATGTCTGTGAGCTCCAATCACTGATGTTGATGCTATGTTGGAGGCTCTACTTGGAACATTACTACAATCCCTACCCCTACTTGACGTCCATTGTGTCTGGGCATGGAGTCTCAATGATGTTGCCGATGTAGAAAATCTCAGTTTCTTAAAACATTTAGACCTTTGTCCTAGAGACTGGGTGTACAACTTCTTGCCACTAGTCTGTTGTTTCTCAATTTTAGACCTCTCTATCTTCCTTACCGACTCCACAAAGGTGGAAAACCTCTCCCTGTTCTCTAAAGAAGACAAAGGAGTGGTCAGTTCAGCGTTCAACCCTTTCTCAAAATGTTGAATTCTTTCCTCATCACTAACTGCCATTTGCAGACAAATCCGCAACAACTCCATGAACTTAGCTTCATATTCACTAACATTCATCTGTCCTTGTTTGATCCTCTCAAATTGAGAGATCTTCTCATCTAGATACATCTTAGGGAAGTATCTACTGACGAATTCTCATCGGAATACCTCCCATCCAATTTCTTCACCTGGTCGTTTATCTTCCTCTATCATCCACTAATTACCAACACTTCCTTTTAGGAGGTACACAACATGTCTTACCTTTTCAGCTTCAGGAATATCAAGGATCATGAAAGCCTTTTCCAGCTCTGTCAGTCACAAATCAGCATCTTTTGGATCAGCTGAACCACCATAATCTATGGCTCCAACCCGGCGAAGTCTCTTAAAAGTCTTGCTGGCTCCATAACCCTCATGGTGGGCTGATGTCCTAGGTGCCGGTGGTGGCATCCTGTCTGCCATATGTGTCATGGCTGTCAGGAATTTCTCAAATAGAGCATGGAGAGCTGGGTTTTCTATCACAGGTGGGTCAATCTGGGGTTGTTCAAGTACAGGCCCTTCCCTATTATGATCTCTTACACCTCCTCCTGGTGCAGCAGTGTTGCCCTCAGCAGCATGTTCTTCATGTGGTCCACACATCTTCACGTTCTCCTTCTCCTATGTGAGCAGAAGATACTATCAGAGAAACTGGAAGACACTTAGAACAAACTCTACAACCTTAGTCCTATGTCTCTGTAGACTCAGCAAACCTAGAGCTCTGATACCACTCAATTGTGGCATACAACTCATAAAAACATAATTAACTAATGTGGAAGTGTTCACTAAACAACAAATCACCAAAAATCACTAAAAATTAAAACCATTTTACCAAGGGGTCCATCAAATGAGAACTTTCTCACATAGAACAAAAGTAACACATTTACATTCTGGTTTAAAGGTACATGTCCTACATCATCTCTTTCTAAAAATTACAAGCATCAACTGCTCTTGTTAAACTAAACACAAACAGTGTACAATCTTGAGGCACTAAGCCAAAATCTTGAAAACACTAACTACTACTCCGAGGACCCGAGAGTACAGAGACAACACATAGGACTCTATATACATATATACAAGGCATAACAGCCAATGTCTCCACCTGAGACTTCACTATTGTTCCTCCTGCTGCTGCTGTCTTTCACATATTGAAGGATTACTACCTCCTCGTCTGCGTCCACCTAAAAATGTTGTTCCAATGGGGGTGAGACAATTGTAAATTACCCCAGTGAGAGATATAACTCTCCGCCAGAAACATTATGATTGCCATTTTAGAAGATAATTATGAACATATGAATCATATTTGTTTGAAAGCAGTTAATTCCAATGTCTAATAGATTAGAATATTATTCTTACCTAAAACATTGCAACTATAACTTGAAAGAGCAACATGTCACTTATCCATTAAGGAATATGAAGAACATGTATAACATTTTTCACTACAGAATCATTACCACAACATTAACTCTCTTTAAGCTTAGATCATATATCTAATGCCTGGCATAGTCATTGTGGAGTCATGGCCTGTAGCCATACTCTTTTCACAAAGTGATGGGATCTTACTCCCTCAACTCACCAAGTACATTTCCACTTCTTAACAAGTTCATCATCATGATTATAGCATCTGGGCATATGAACCCATATCTCATCATAAAATACTTATTACCACTTATTAGGTAACTTAATACCTTCAGATCTTCTAATCAAGGGCATTATGATTCTTGCTATACAATGTATTGCACATAGTACAAAAAGCTCAATGATTCTTACTACACAAAGCATATGAAGGCTTATAAAGCCTATAAAAAAATTTCAATGAACAAAGCATCATAGCCCATACCTGGCTATACTCTTCATCTCATCATTCCTGCATGAATAATAATCATAATAATAATTATAATGCTTTCATATCAGCACCATACAATACTAAGAAATACCACTACTCCCTCTTTAGGGTTCATGGTATTTCTTTTATATCAACACCCTTCATTAGGGTTTTCCATAAATAACCACTTAGGCTCTTAAGATCATATTATTAATGGTCAACCCTATTTCATTGCTTCTCAAAGCTAGAAGCTAATATTGATATCATAAGTATTCAAACATACTTATTTATTCTCATCATTCATCATTGAATGCATTATCAACACAAAGTATGAGTTTCTCTCTTATCTTTATCAGAATATTATTGTATCATAGTCTATTGATTTGGATTAACCTTTTTATAAAGCATGTTAGCCTACATTCATCAAGGTGCATTACATCTTAATGTAACAATTGACATGACACATGTCATCTGTTATCCATTCCAATTATAATGGACTTATAACACATCAAGGTACATCAGAATTGGGATGTTGGATGTGATATCTATCATATCTTGATGTATCACTTCCCTCACCACCTTCATCTTACTTGAGTCCATCCACTTAGCTTGTATTAGGGTGTTCCCCATCCTAATACTTTGTGCACTAGATCATCACATGCATCATTCAATGTATTGGTCATAAGTCACTTCTTTAGAATATACAACCATTACCAATGACATGGACTCATCCTTGAATTATGAACTATTAATATAAGGATATCTAACATCAACTCCTCTAGGTGTTACATTTGTCAATACATTAATCACTATTCCATTATTGGGAATATGATTTTCCATATTTATAGTTTGATGTTCACATAAAATATTTCATATATTATATGGATTTCACCTAGCATCACGCATCATTAGAGTTTCATATAACATCGTTCTATATCAGGGTTTCACCTAGTATCATGCGAAATAAGGATTTCACAACACATCACCCATTGATAGGACTTCATATAGGATTAGAAACACTACCCTTTATTAGGGTTTCATGCACCTTTTACCCCCTTTTTAGGGATTAAAGTTCACCATTTACATCCAAGTAGGGTTTCACATACCTTATTACCCAAATTAGGGTTAGGATGTATAATTCCAATTATATTAGGTTTTCTCACATTATGACACTAAGTTAGGGTTACATCATCACCCTAGATTATGGTTTCACTAAGCTTTGCCCTAAATTAGGGTTATGATTCATTAACCTTCTTAATTAGCATTTGTACTCATGATTATGGTTTATAATCTCCCTACAAAGAATTATACCCTCATTAGACATTCATCCATAGTGAAAGTATTAAGACTTAATCATTACATGGTTATCATTCATATAGGAAGTCTTTTCTTTCTCATCTTCTATGAATGATGCTTACTTAAGTCTCGATTAAGCTAAGTCAACTCAAATTGAAGAAGAATTGACACCATGAGTTGTGTCATTATCACCATGATCATTAAAGCTTAATTATTTAAAGGTCACTAATCACCCTATCTCATTAAGGGTACCATTATTATAATCACCATTGGTTTACATCATGTAACTATTCACTTAAACAATTGACCTTCAACCACTTTAAAATTCCATACGATTCAGTTGATTAACTTCCAAACGATCTTGGTCTCTCATACCCCAAATGGTCTTGACCAATCAGACCTCAAACGGTCTTGCTTATAACACCTCCAAATGGTCTAAGACCGTTTAGACCTCCAAACAGTCTTGAACATACTCTTGAAACCATTTGGTAAAGTAGGAGGTTGAAACCGTTTGCCAAAGTAATTCTTGAAATCGTTTGATAAAGTGACATTTGAAACTGTTTGAACCTTAACTAGTTTGGGATCGTTTGGTCCCAAATGGTCTTGAGACCGTTTGGCCCAAGGTCCGTTCTTGAGCTTTTAGATGAAGAAGTTGGCTAGGATTGGAGTGAAGAAGACAAAGAATCAAGCATTGATTTTTAGTTTTCACCGTGAATCCAAGGTGGAAGATGATCAAAAGCTTACCAACAGGTTAGAGTCGTCCTTCCCCTTCTCCTGAGATCTCCCGTGGTCGGCCAAGGTAAAGTGAGAAAAGGAATTCCAAGAAAAGTCCTTAAGTGGGTTGGAAATTGGATATGTATAAGGAATTTCCAAGGAAAGAGAAAAATGGAATTAATTCCTTTATTTCCAAAATTATTTCCACCACTTCCCCCTCAAATCCTTGTCCACGAAGCCACCATAATTATCTTGCAAAACCTATTCATTATCCAAGCTTTAAAGGAAAACAAATTAAGCACCTTAACCCTTATAATATTAATATCCATATTTGAGTGGAAATTATTTTTCTTATAATAAGGTGAGTGGGGTTTCCACCTCCTTAGGATATACTTGTGCCTTTGCAAGGCTTGATCTCGTGCAACCACTTTGCAGATTCATCCTCAAACTTTTGGTTGAATGGATCTTTAATTAATTTATTTCTTTTTGCATTAAATTAAATTAAATTAAAGTTCCATATATGCTTAAATCTTGATTATTTTAATGTCAAGATTCTCTCTCCTCCAAGATAATTAAAATGAGGCTCCCTTCTCATTTTCTTTGCTCTAATTGATGCCACGAAACATTAGGGACCCTCTAGAGGTGATATTTTGTATATTGAACCATAGGATTTGGGTAAATTGCACATTACACCAAAACTAGGTTTTAAGGCATATACATTGCTTTATCAGCTCTTTCTTGGTACTCTGACTACCACAAGACATAACTCTATAACGTATACATTCTCATGATGCTTAAACACATGAGGAACATATTTTCATGCACAATTTGCAATTTAACCCCTCAACTTGGGTAATTTGCACTTTAGTCCAAATCAAGTAAAATAATGTTTCAACATTATTAAAAAAGGACCAAAATGGAATATAAGTTCCTCTTGAGTCCTAATTACTTTTCACAAGATAAGATTAAGCATCTACTCATCCTTATTAGGCAAATCATCTAGGGTTAACACATAACCCAAGTCAGGGATGTTACAAGTTCATCTTGGACTTTGGTTCCAAGATAAAGATATGTGAAACAAGTAATGTTCCAAAATGAAAGAAAGATCCTTTTATAAGTGTGGCTTTGGTAATGACAACAGAGAGATGGAAATGATGAGGATGTGATGTGCTTTTGACACATGTGATAGATACCAAAGTAAAGAATTTTGGTATATAAGAAATATCAGGTGGTATGGAAAGTAGAAACATAACTCCTAATCAGATGATTTATGTTGGTTACCTGGGATGACCAACTATGAAATCAATCTAGTTACATAAAATAGTTTGGACATCATATGTTTGGGGTTTATGCTCTACATAAACATAAATTTAATAAATATATATTAATTGAAGGAATAATTGTAGAATCATTTGAGAAAAATCTTATCAAAGCTAAAAATGTATGATAATACATGTAGTCCCAAGTGAATGACAAAATGTAACCATAATCTCTCCATGAAAAAGAAATATTAAAACTAAATGGAGTATGTGTCCTGTGTGAAAAATTCTATGATCACCATGTGTGGAAGAACTTTGTGTTGATCAAAGTTCTATGGAATCTCCATGACATTAAGATTTTATGTGGAGAATTTATGAAATAATGCATGAATAATATTTGTCTCCCTTTACCTTGGATTTTGGGGACGAAATACTTGTTAAGGGTTTATAACTTGTAATGACCCTGACCTGGGTTATAAGGTAACCCTATTTATTTTGGCTAAGTAAGTTTCTTAGAAACTTAATATAATCTTCGAAGGTGTTTTTTTATCATGTGATACACATATGTTCCAAGTTTGATCCTGATTGAATGATGTTTGAGCAATGTTCCTTTATTTTGGACCAAAGTGCATTTTACCCAGGATGAGGGGCTATATTGCAAAATGTTACATGTTGAACATGCCTTAAGTGTTTTAGCATCATAAGAGAGAGAATGATGCTAAGTGGTGGCTTGTCGAAAGCCTAAATTCCATGTTTGAACTTGTTTGAATAATGCTAGTACCTTGTGCACCAATTTTGGTACAAATTGTTATTTACCCAAAATATAGGGTTGATATGAAAATTACCACCTCTAGAGTATTCCTACTTCCTCTATGTACCATTTAGAGGAGAGATAATGAAGGAGACACCATGTTTGAATAAATTATGAGTGATGGTAATCTTGGTGATCAAATGACCAAGAAAAGGGTTGAATATGAAACCTTAACTTGAGTTGTATCAAGTTCAAAAGCTTATATATGAGTGCCTATCGGCCCAGGAGCCATAGGGGGAGTCTCATATCGTTTTTTGGACTCTTGTCAAAGTCCATGACGTGCAAAGCACCTCATGGAGGTGAATTGTATCGGTTTACAACTTCCTTAGAAAAGTTGCATCGGGTTGTGAATAAAGTGGGGAGTTTGTTGATATATTTTATTAAAAGGGATAAATAATGGACGAAAATTCATACCTATATTATCCTCAAGAGTTTTTCATGTCAAGATAAATGTTAATACATGCATGTACACGTTTCACCCTACATGGACACGTGGCACCTAGTAGCTCAAATTGATGACACCTCATTTTCACATTTCTTCATCAACAACAAGTATATATACCCCTTCTTTCACCCTTTGAAATTTTTCGAATCTTACCACCCTCATTCCATAAGCTATCATGCATAGGGCCCTTGTATCTTGAAGTAGTGAAGTGGTATTGTGCATAGGGCCTTGGGTATCATCCATAGCAAGTTCATATCGGCCAAGTAAGGTGGTATCGACCAAGTAGGGTGATATCGGCCATACTGAAGTGTTTTGATGAAACATGAGGGGGATATCGGAAAAGGGTGGTGGAATATCATGCACAAGTGATGGAATATCGTGCAAGGTGCTAAGAAGCAAGAAGGATCTCAATACTTAACCCTAAGGTGAGGCCATGATCTTCTTCAACCTTGGATTGAAGCATGATTTTAGGGTTATGATCTTCCTTTCTTTTCTTCTTCACCAATTGCTTATTCATGGTGATTCCTTATATATGAAGGAGTTGTGAACGAGCCTTGGACTTTTGATAAGTCATTTTAAACCTTAGGAACGTGGATCTTTGGAGATTGTTCTTAAGACGGGTTATGTCACTTGAACCCAATTATATTATTATGCACCTTCAATTTTGTCATACTTGTTGATCTACTTGCAATTTCGATTTCTCTTGAATAATTGATGATCCTTTGAGTTCTAAAAGCTTCATGCGACTGTTTTCCATGACATAGAACAGTAAGAACAAAGTTCTAGAGGTTTATGGTGATGACATCATCAAAGGTAAAGTGATATCGGGTGCAAGCACACAAGAAAGCACCTCTAACCCAATATGGTGATGCACCTACTCCACTAAAATGATATGGATAATATTTTATACCTTCTTGCACGATATGGTGGTGTAGTATACACCTCCTTCATGATAGGAGGTCAAGCATACAACTCAAAAATTATATTGGGTTAAGCACACACCTCAAACCCGATATGGTGATGTAACCCTATATGATAGGAAAACTGATATACCTTGTAACCCCACTCCCTTATTGATTTGTATAATGGGTTGACAAAAGTTCAACCAGTTGTCTATCCTGTCACTTAACCCATGGTGAAGGGTAGGTCATAGCCATGAAGGGTTGAAGAGGCATGAGCATAAGTGTCTGCCCAATATGGTGTGGCAAGCACACATACACCTTAAAACCGATATGGTGTGGAAACCACACATATACCTTAAAACCGATATGGTGTGGCAAGAACACATACACCTTAAAACCGATATGGTGTGGAAAGCACACATACACGTTAAACCGTTAAGGTGTGGCAAGCACACATACACCTAAAAACCGATATGGTGTGGCAAGCATACATACATCTTAAAACCGATATGGTGTCGCAAGCACACATACACCATAAAACCGATATGGTGTGTCAAACACACATACACCTAAAAACCGATATGGTGTGGCAAGAACACATACACCTTAAAACCAATATGGTGTGCCAAGCACACATACACCTTAAAACTGATATGGTATGAAGCAAGCACACACACACCTCTCTACCCGATATGGTGTGAAGAAAGCATACACCTCTTACCCGATATGGTAAGCATACATACAACTCTAAAGTGATGTGGGTAGTGTTATAACCTCAATTTCCTAAGAATGTAGTAAAATATGTAATTCTCTTTTAAAGAATAAATGAAATCTATTTCTTTGATTTGTGATGGATTTCATGTGAAATGGCCTTGATTGATTGATAATGGGCCTTGTTGGCCATTGAGCCCAATTAAAAAAAAGAGAAATGAAAAGGATAAGGATTTGATTAATGAAAGGAGAATAAGTGAAATAGAAATAGATAAGAGAATAAAGGCAAGTAAATATTCTCCAATATGGGAATTCATGCCTTTAGGTTTTCTTGAGGTCCAAGGGACCCAAAATAACAGCAAAGGGAAAAGAAATACCAATTAATTTTTTATTAATTAAAGGATTACTTAGGAGGGAAGGAAACCTTCTCATCCATTGTAATGTGTTTCCCAAATTTCGTACATAGCTATATAATTTGAAGACAAACGTTCCCTTAAAATTTGAGACAAAAAGGAATTATGGTTAGGGAGATATCAATTTATCAAGTTATATCCAAATTAAGGCATTAATTTGGCAAATAGAAAAAAAGGTACTTCCTTTTGTTTGATCGCGCGATCCAATGCCTGGCTCTTATCATCTATGTCCCACTAGGACTGGGACTCTGCCGTTGATAGAGGGATTTTCACCCTTGGATTCCTTGCTTGCTGATGATTCCTTTGGACTCAGGAAAGGAAACCGAAGGGAAACATCCCTGGTTTGACGAGGATTGGTTGCCGATTGGGAAAGTTCCCAATCCGACAGGGACTTGCCCGACCCTATATATAGGGAGGGATGAACAAGGGAACAAGAACCTCTATTTGATATCCCAATCGCTATGGATTATTGCAAGTAACAATTACATGCCTCCAATTGCTTGCTTTACCTTGACCTACACTCATGTATCTGCGACAAACCTTGTCAGAGTGCGGCGAGTAGGAGGGCATTGCGACACATCCTTGGCAGGAAATTGCATCCACAGGGGAGTTCGGCAGAGGGAGAAGAAGCTCCCTAACTAGTTGGCTCATTCACAGGAGGACAAGATCGAAGAGTCAATGCTTGAGTTGACCACGTACCTGTTGCTCTTAGCGCACGGTTGAAGATGAAGGCCTTTAGTCTTTTACATTTTTTCCCCTCACCTCCTTCTGTTGGATTAAGGTTAGTTTGGTCCTTCACCTTATTTTAATTGATTAAGATCATGATTCCTGGTCGCTGGATCCTAGGTGGACCAGCGGACCATGGATCATACGGTCGTCATTTTTCTAAAATCAGTAAATAAATCAATAGAAAGGGTTTTTCTTACAAAAATCATATCTTGAGCTAGAAACCTCAGATTTGAAAAGTATATACATGAAAAGTGATCAGAAAAATACGAGGAATAAACTAAAAATGGTTTTAATGCCTAAATCTATCTCTTTTAAAAAAAGTGTAGTATTTTGATGAAAAAGGTGTTAATTTGTGGTTAGAAACCCTAATTGTTAATCAAGGATAGATTTAATATTGCAATTCTATTAATTCAAGCATGGTTAACTTGTTTAATGATAAAGTTAGATTTTAATATGTTTTTATGATGGAATTGCAAGGTTTAGGGTTTTAAACCTAATATGATGATTAATATACTTAGAAACCCTAAATAAGAAAAAAAGAGAAGAAAATTCTTTATAATCTGAAATTAGGATTTCATATTGGTAAAAGATGATCTTAGGATATTTTGTGAAATAAAGATGAAATAATAAGGGTTTGTAAGTGATTTTATAAAATTAGTATTTAAAGTAATAAAAATGAAGTGGAACCCTAATTATGCTCCAAACCCTAAAAGGGGCTAATAACCCTAGGAAACAACTAGGATTAAAAGATCATGATGACATGATTAATGATAGAAAAATCGGATGCGTTTTTCAAGATCAACTTGTGTATACTTGCTTGATTTCTTGCTTGGTTGAGTTATTTCTACATTCAAGTCAACTTGACAGGTATGTGGTTAATTACGATTAATCGCATTAGTTTTCCAAAGGTTTCCCGGATGGTTAATCACATTAAATGGAACTAAATAGTTTATATGTTCATACTGCAACTATAAAGTCACTATGGTTATCACAATTATAAATACATGTGTATTCTCGCACCTACATGCCACCCTGATGGATGATGCCATAAAGGTCAGGCCCAGGAGGGTAGACCAATGGGCACCATGAGAGGTGACCCCAGACACCAAGCTCGGGAATGAGAAGGTGGTCTATGTTGCATGACTATGGGGCACCATGAGAGGTGACCCCCAGGCACCAATCTTGGGATTGAGAAGGTGGCCTTAAGTCAATGGCAAAAGAGAAACCCTAGAGGGGTATTCAAGGGTTAGGGCAAAAGCGGTGGAGAATGACACATCAAAAATGTAAACCGGTTTGCTAAATTACCGTGATTGTGATAATTAAATTGTTAGCCTTGTTTGTGAACTTTTGGTTGTCCCCACATACCAGCATATTCCTGTATTGTGATCACATTTTTGTTTGTCCGTGTTTTAGGTACAATCCTGAAATGAATAAACAGTAAAGTGACACGTTGTGAAAATAAGAAATAAAGTGCAAGGAGGATTAGATAGAGTAGATTCAAACTATATATAGATAGATTTCCAAAGTTTTTAAAAGGTATGCAATGTTTTATTTTAATATTAGATTTTAGTTTAGATAGTAGAATTTCATAATTATCATTGATTATTTGTCAAACCTTTGATATGGTTTATTGGGATAATGACTCTGACCTCTGGGTCTCCCTTAAGTGGGGGTTATCGGGAGGTGGGGTCGTTACAATTGGTATCAGAGCATATGTTCCTCATTTAATCATTAATAATTATTAAATTTTACAATTTCTATAGAACCGAGGGAGTTATTAGAGGATTTTCCAAAAGACAGAGGTGTCTAGAAAAGGATCACTTTTAGGGGTTGGCAATATTTTCCTCCACACCACTAGTCGGAATACGAGGACTCCCATATTGTGTGACTGCCTGACCAATGTCTTAGGATTTGACTTGAAATAAGATACCTTTAGGACTCTCGCATCTTGATTCATCCCTTCTCAACTCAAATTCTATTACAGATTTTAAGGATTAGGATTTTCTCTCTCTTCCTCACCCTCTTAAGGTATGGGTAAGTTTGATAAGGTTTAAGGAATCCTCCACCAAAGTAATAAAAGATACATAATTAAGATGTCATCGGCATAAGAATAATTAGTTAAATAATTGACTAAAGGTATGTTTGTGTGCTTATGTAGATGGCTCGTACAAAGACTATGGCTATCCCGATTTCCACCAATAGTGGTGGGCCTCCCTGCAAAGAGAATGGGTCTTCTGAGAAAAGAAAGCAAAACCATGGTAGTGAAACCTCAAACAAGAGAAAGAGATCCGAAGGAACTGCTCATGAGGCCCCCAACCCTGACCTAATACCCTTTAGCAACCTTGAGCAAGAGGAAGGATCGGGATATCAGAAACAATATGAGTATGAGGATGTCACCCAGATGGAGGAGGACCAGTCTGGTGGTCTGAAACCGACCATGGTAGTTCACACTACGGAATGGGTGGAGCAGTAGAAATGGCTGATTGAGGCTATCCATGCCTTAGCCCTCAGGGACATAGCTAGAGATGAGAATGGTGAGCCACTGCCTATTCATCCTCGACTAGGAGCCACCATCTTAGACTTCGTCAAGTTGAATATTGAGAAGTTCTGGGGAGAAGATAAGTCTGAGGTGGTCGACAAGGCAGAAGCCTGGCTTCTTGCAGTCGAGAATGGATTTCGTATGCTTGAAGTACATCCAAACAAGAAGGTTCTATTTGCTACTCACCTTTTAGAAGGTGCATCCAAGATATGGTGGGAGAACCATATCACTGGAAGGGACCTAAATAAAGAACCGATGGCGTCGACTGATTTCAAGACCATCTTCACCGCTAGATTCATCCCCATCTCAACCAAGAAGGAGAAGGAAAGAGAGTTCACTAACATGTCACAAGCAAGCTTGTCAGTTGCGGACTTTGGTCGCAAGTTTCACATCCTGGAACACTTCAGACACATGATGGATGAAGAAAGAAGGGTGGACCACTTCATAGAGCGACTGCACCCTGCCATCAAGCCACTTGTGATGGCTAGTAAGCCAAAGACCTTCTCTAAAGCCTACAACACTACCTTGGACATGGAAAGAACAGTGATGCCTGCACATAATCCCTCCAAAGGATACATGGGTTTCACAAAAGGAGGTCAAGGGAAGAGGAATGAACACAAGAAGAGACAAGGATGCAACCACAAAAAAAGCAAGCATGGGCACAAAGGCAAGCCCTGTGGTCGTATCCAGCAGTGTCGCACCTGTGGACGGACACATCCTGGAAAGTCTCATTTTGAGAAGGTGTGTTTCAGATGTCAGCAAGAGGGACACTTCATTGCCAATTTCCCTCAGCCCGACCTAAGAGGACCTTTGGGGTCACATCCTGTTGCAGCACAACCAGTCACTGTAGCACCTCCAGCCGGAGCACCCCCAGCTGGAGAAAGGAGACAAGCTAGAGTGTTCGCCATCGACAATGAAGAAGCTCAGGCGAATGCTAATAGGCTGATTGAGGGTAATAACCCTTAGATGTTTTTTCTTTTAGTACAGTAGACCATGTAATAGCCTTCTAATGTGGTATAAACTATGTAGGCATGTTGGAAGTCATGGGACAAAATGTAAAAGCACTCTTTGATTCTGGTTCTACTAATACTTTTATTTCGAGAAATCTGGCAACTATGCTTGGTTTGGATATCAAGGATTTGGGTTATGTTCTGGATGTCACAACCCCGAGTGGTCGTATTTATACCTCTCTTTTTAAAACCCTTGTTTTTCCAGTTAAGTATCTGAACCATGACCTTCCCACTGACTTCATTCTTCTTGATATGAATGATTTTGATGTAATCATCAGTATGGATTGGCTTTCCACCTACAAAGCCCATATTGACTATAGAGAGAAGAAAATTCTTATTAGGAAATCTGGTTATCCACACTTCACCATTCGAGGAAGGAAGGATGCGACAACCAACCTTTCTGTGTCTGCTTTGAAAGTAGAACAGATGCTATCCAAGGGTTGTCGAGCCTACCTAGCCATAGTTACCGTACCTGAAGTTAAGGGATGATCCTTAGAAGAGAAAGAGGTGGTCCGGGAGTATGCAGATGTGTTTTCGGATGATCTACCAGGAATTCCCCCTGAGAGGGAGGTAGATTTCTCTATTGAGCTAGCTCCTAGAACTAACCCTATATCTAAGGCACCCTATAGAATGGCCCCTGTAGAGTTGCTTGAGTTACCAGTTGCAAGAATTATTAGATAAAGGCTTCATCTGGCCCAGTACATCACCTTGGGGAGCACCAATCCTCTTTGTGAAAAAGAAGGATGGGTCGCTTTGGATGTGTATTGACTATCAGATGATCAACCAGGCAACCATTAAGAATAAGTATCCTTTTCCTGGAATAGATGACCGGTTTGACCAACTCAAATCAGCTCAAGTCTTCTCCAAGATCGATTTGAGGTCAGGATACCACCAAGTGAGAGTGAGAAGTGAGGATATACCTAAAATAGCTTTTCTAACCCGATATGGTCACTATGATTTTGTGGTCATGCCGTTTGGATTATCCAATGCACCTAGTGTCTTCATGAACCTCATGAATAGTGTGCTCTAGCCTTTCCTTGACTCTTTTGTGATAGTGTTCATAGATGACATTTTGGTGTACTCAGATGACCTAGCCCAACACCATGACCACCTGGGTAGTGTCCTTGATATCCCGAGAAAGCATAAGTTTTTTGGAAAGTTCTCGAAATGTGAGTTTTAGTTAGACCGAGTCATGTTTCTTGCATACATCATCTCAAGAGGAACAACCTCTATAGATCCAGAAAAAGTATCGACAGTTCGAGACTGGTCGGCACCAAAGAACCCCTCTAAGATTCACAACTTCTTGGGGTTGGTCGGATACTACCGTCACTTTATCAAGGATTTCTCAAAGACTGCTTTGCCTCTAGCCATGTTAACCCGGAAGGATGTGAAGTTCGTGTGGTCTGACATATGTGAAGCTCGCTTCTAAGAGTTGAAGGAGAAGTTGAGCACCACCCCCATGTTGACTCTACCTTCTGGCAATGAGGGTTTCATGATATTCACTTATGCTTCCAAGATGGGACTTGGTTGTGTGTTGGAATAGAATCAACATGTGGTTGCATATTCTTCCCGACAGCTCAAGCCCAATGAGGTGAATTATCTGACACATGACCTAGAGCTAGTTGCTATTATCCATGCTTTGAAGATATGTCAGCATTACCTGTACTGTTCTACCTTCAAGATCTTCACTGACCATAAGAGCTTAAAATACCTACTAACACAGAGAGACCTAAACCTGCGACAGTGATAGTGGATGGAGTATATGAAGGGTTATGACTTCACCATCACCGATCATCCTGGTAAGGTGAATGTCGTAGCAGATGCTTTGAGTCAGAAATAGTTTAAGTGTGCATCTATTTTATCGAGTCAGTGGAAGAGTTTGGAGGAGCGGGTGGAGTGGACTCCACAACTGCTAGAAGATCGAGTTCATTTGGCTAATATCCAGATTCAATCTGAGTTGTTGGGTGAAATCATAGCATCACAATTGACCAGTGAAGAGCTCAACAAGATGAAAGGTTTAATGGTGAAGCAACAGACTCATCTATCGTGGGAGTAGATGGAGGAATCAGGTTTGAGAATTGCATATGGGTTCCAACAGATTCATCGATAAAGGAACATATCTTGCAAGAAGCTCATGGATCCAAATACAGAGTGCACCCATGAACTACTAAGATGTTCAAGGACTTGTAGATGTTTTTCTGGTGGCTAGGAATGAAGAAAGACATTGTGGCATGTGTGGCCAGCTATCTTACATGCCAGATGGTGAAGGCTGAACACCAACGACCCGACGGGCTTTTACATTCAATAGAGATTCTAGAGTGGAAATGGGAGCAGATCACCATGGATTTCATGGTGGGTCTACCCCGGACCAAGAAAGGTCATGATGCGATATGGGTCATGGTAGATCATTTTACCAAGTCAGCACACTTCCTTGCCTTTAAGACCACTACTAAAGTGTCAGACCTAGATGAGTTGTATATCAGAGAGATAGTGTGTTTGCATTGTGTACCGGGATCGATCATCTCGGATAGAGATCCAATGTTTACTTCCAAGTTATGGAAGCAAGTTCAAGAAGAACTGGGTACCAGGTTGAAGTTTAATACATCCTATCACCCCCAGATAGATGGTCAGTAAGAAAGGACAATCCAGACATTAGAAGATCTGTTGAGAGCTTGTGTTCTCGATTGGGGTGGCTCAAGGGAGCAGTACTTACCTTTAGTTGAGTTTTCCTACAACAACAACTACCAAGCTAGTATCAGGATGCCTCCGTATGAATCTTTGTATGGGAGACTGTGTCGGTCCCCACTTCACTGGGATGGTGTGGGTGAGAGGACCCTTTTGAGGTCATACGAACTCCAAGTGTATGCTGATAAAGTTTCTTTGATCAAGCAAAGGCTGAAGAGAGCCTAGGATCGAAAAAAGTTGTATGTTGATCTAGAGTGGATTGATGTGCATTTCACTGTGGGAGAGCATGTGTTTTTGAAAATTTGACCACTCCAAGCTATAGCTAAGAACAGAGGAAAGCTAAGTCCCCGATACGTAGGTCCGTTTGTGGTGTTAGAACGGATTGGTGAAGCTACATATCATTTGTCGTTACCCCCTCAATATATCATGATGCATGATGTGTTTCACGTATCCAACCTGAAGCGATATGTTCAAGATCTGAGCCATGTGCTGAGCATTGAACCTATTGAGCTTCAATGGAAGCTGACTTATCCTGAGACACCTTTGCGGATTCTAGATACCAAGGTGAAAGAGCTCAGATGCAAGAAAATATAGATGGTAAAGGTTCTTTGGAGACGCCATGGAGAGGATGACGCCACATGGGAGCTGAAGGCAGACATGGAGAAAGCATACCCTGAATTGTTTATTTGATTGCTTGAATTTTAAGGGAAAATTTCCAATAAGGAGGGGAGGATGTTATAACCTCAATTTCTTAAGAATGTAGTAAAAGATGTAATTCTCCTTTAAAGAATAAATGAAATCTATTTCTTTGATTTGTGATGGATTTCGTGTGAAATGGCCTTGATTGATTGATAATGGGCCTTGTTGGTCATTGAGCCCAATTAAAAAGAAAAGAGAAATAAAAAGGAAAAGGATTTGATTAAATAAAAGGGGAATAAGTGAAATAGAAATAGATAAGAGAATAAAGGCAATTAAATATTCTCCAATATGGGAATTCGTTCCTTTAGGTTTTCTTGAGGTCCAAGGGACCCAAAATAACAAAATAATAGCAAAGGGATAAGAAATACCAATTAATTTTGGATTAATTAAAGGATAACTTAGGAGGGAAGGAAACCTTCTCATACATTGTAATTTGTTTCCCAAATTTCGTACATAGCTAGATAATGTGAAGACAAATGTTCCCTTAAAATTTGAGACAAAAAGAAATTATGGTTTGGGAGATATCAATTTCACAAGTTATCTCCAAATTAAGGCATATATTTGGGAAATGGAAAAAAGGTACTTACTTTTGTTTGATCGCGTGCAACGAAGACTGTTGGATCTCGATCCAATGCCTGGTGCTTATCATCTAAGTCCCACTGGGACTGGGACTCTACCATTGATAGAGGGATTTTCCCTCTTGGATTCCTCGCGATCCACGGAATGTGCAAGCTTGCTGATGATTCCTTTGGAAAGCAAACCGAAGGGAAACATCCCTGGTTTGACGAGGATTGGTTGCCGATTGGGAAAGTTCCCAATCCGGCAGGGACTTTCCTGACCCTATATATAGGGAGGGATGAACAAGGGAACCAGCACTTCTGTTTGATATCCCAATCACTGTGGATTGTTGCAAGGAACAATTTTGTGCCTCCAATTGCTTACTTCACCTTGACCTACACTCCTGTATCCGTGGCAAACCTCATCGGAGTGCGGTGAGTAGGAGGGCATCACAGTGCATCCTTGGCAAGAAATTGCACCCACATGCGAGTTTGGTAGAGGGAGACAAAGCTCCCTGACTCGTTGGCCCATTCACATGAGGACAAGATCGAAGAGTCAATGCTTGAGT
This sequence comes from Alisma plantago-aquatica, assembly GCA_963693085.1. Taxonomy (NCBI): domain Eukaryota; kingdom Viridiplantae; phylum Streptophyta; class Magnoliopsida; order Alismatales; family Alismataceae; genus Alisma; species Alisma plantago-aquatica. The sequence goes on from OY856409.1 coordinate 907,198,656, forward strand.
TGACTACGGACATGTTGCGCTCTGCACAAGGTTGAAGACGAAAGCCTTTGGTCTTTTATGTTTTTGCCCCTCGCCTCCTTCTGCTGGATCAAGGTTAGTTTGGTCCTTCACCTACTTTTAATCAATTAAGCATGCGATTCCTGGTCGCTGGATCTTGGGTGGACCAGCGGACCACGGATCAGACGACCATCATTTTTTCTAAAATTAGTAAATAAATCAATTGAAAGGCTTTTTCTTAAAAAAATCATATCTGGAGCTAGAAACCTCAGATGGGAAAAGTATATACATGAAAAGTGATCAGAAAAATACGAGGAATAAATTAAAATGATTTGAAATCCTAAATATGCCTCTTTTAACAAAAGTGTAGTATTTTGATGAAAAAGGTGTTTATTTGTGGTTAGAAACCCTAATTGTTAATCAAGGATAGATTTAATATTGCAAATAGGTTATTTAAAGCATGGTTAACTTGTTTAATGATAAAGTTAGATTTTAACCTGAACCAAGGCATGATAAATATCACATGCAACACCTTAAGGTGGATACACATTGAGGCACCTTAAATCTAATATACGTGGATGAGTAACACATGAAGTGTGTCATTTCAATTGTTACATTGAGATGTAATGAGATTAATGCACTTTGATAAGTGTAGGATAACATGCCTTGAGAAAAAGGGTTAAGCCAAGTTAATAAAGTATGATGTAATCAATATCCTAGTGAGGATGAGAGAGAAACTCATACATTGTATTGATTATCATTTAATGATAAATGATGAGAATAAATAAGTATGATTGAATACTTATGATATCAATGTATGCTCCTAGATGTGTGGAGCAATGAATTAGGGTTTGAATTAATAATATGAACTTGAAACCCTATTCTGTTATAAAGGGAAACCCTAACCCTAATAATGGGAATGTTGTATTTCTCTTATTACATAAGCCTTGTAAGGCATGTTAAATACTTGTATGACAAGATCTGTAATGGCCTGGTGTGCCATGTGAATAAGTTGTTGCCTAGTGAGAGGTGACAAGATGTGTAATGGCCTTGTTAGCTGTGTGAATAAGTTTTTTCCTAGTGAGAGGTGACAAGATGTGCAATGGCCTTGTGAGCCATGTGAATACTTGAACAACAAGTAAAATGAATACCTTGGTGTGAGGACCTAGAGGTAATAGTTACCTGAAAAGTGGTAATAATGTTCACTGATGAACTAAGGGTTTGAATACCTGGATCTAGTACTGACGATGATGATAATGTTGAGGGATGATAATTCCCAGTAATGAGATAAGGGATTGAGACCAAAAATGCTATGTGTTTTAAAGATTTGAAAAGTACCTGATACATGTATTACACCTTTCTTTGTAGCATTTGTCATAATAATTCATGTTTGAAAACTTGATTGATGCTAAAAGAATGCGGTAATGCACTTAATTAATCAAGTGGAATATTATCATGTAGTGCCCTAACCATAGATCCATCATCGCCAGTAGCTGGTGGTGGTGAAACAGGTGTTCCCACGGGATCTCCTAGAGAGTGCATAATTTTGAATATGCGGGAGTGATGGGCACGAATATCCTTACGCCCTAATGTGGGATTGACGTGAGATAACCATGATATCTCTCAATCCTTCATTATATGTGTCGGGATGGATGTATCACAAATCTCCCGATGATGATAAATGTCGGGATCGTGTGGAGATTAACATGAAATATCTTGATTTTGAAGAGAGTGCAGCTGTCGCTGCATCTCTATCACAAAGTTGCCAGTATACCCTAGAAAGCTATTTATGCAGTTGGCGTAGTCCTACTTGTGGTCTCGCACTGACTAAGATGGTAGAGGTCATGGAAGCCCACTCTTCCATTGACCTTGTATGGTACCGATTTTGACTTTGTAGTGGTTGGTTGGAGTATGAGCAGCATACCTCATCTCCTCAGGGCATAAGTGTGATTGTAAAACGTAATCAGCCGTATGGCATATTTGCATAAGGATGGAATATGCAAATCATTGGTTGATGATACATTTCTTATTGCATCTTAAATGGATAGATGATATACATGTTCATATTCCTTATAAAATGAATAGATGAATTACTATTTTATCATATATAGCTGCAATGTTCCAGAAGATGATATTGCTCTATTCTGCTTAAATAGTGATTAAGCCTTGCTTATTAATATAAAAGAAACCTCTGCTCAGTTTTATTACTATTTATATGCAATAATAATATTGTTGGCAGAGAGTAATATCTCTCGCTGGGACATGGGTCTCACTCTGTTGGTCACCAACATTTTTAGGTGGACGTAGATGAGGAGGTAGGGACCATACAGTAGAGGGAGGACAATAGCATCAGGGGCACCAGTAGCATCTCAGGTTGAGTGTGTTGTCTGTTGTGTCTTGTAGATATAAGTCCTATGTGTCGTCTCTGTACTCTCAGGTCCTTGGAGTCAGTACTTAGTGGTTTTTTTATCGATCTGAGATTTTTGGCTTGTATGCCTCGAGGTTTTTTTATTGCTTATGTATAGTTTTGACAAAGAAACTATTACATATTATCCTCAAGATGAGATGGTACATGGTATATACAATGTGAACCATGATGTATGCAGTACTTTGGTTCCCTTCTTAAGAGTTTGCTAGAAATGGATCTCTTTGCAAATGGTTTAAATTTTTAGTGATTTTTGTTAATCCACTGCTTATGGTTATTTCACAATTATTTACTGGTGACGGTTTGATTTGTTGTGGATCATCACACAAATGGCTGGAGTTGAAAAACACGTCGAGTTGCAACTGCAATACTTGCAATGCAGCTCAGCCAAATTAGCCCTAAGCGCAAAGATCGTACTCTGTAGGACCACGAAGGAGGGAGGAGGATGATGCCTCGCCAGTCGACCAGGTGCTGCCCAAGCGATAGATGAAGAAGGGAGGATGGGGATCGACTCTGGGAACTTGGCATTGGGAGGCGATGTAGCACCAAGGAGAACGTCCACGCCATACAAAGTGGCGATGCTCGCCAGTTGGCTCCGGATCCAACGCCTGTCGGAGCAGTAAACGGAGAAAAGCTACACCCAGTGTGAGAGAGAAGATGATCCAGAGTCAAAGGACCTGAATTCCCCCGCATATTTTCAAGACCCAGGGCCATGTAAGTAATTTTCCCTGATCCTGAGTTGTATTTCTAACAAGTTAATTATAGGATAAGAAATATGACGTGGCAGCACCTAATTGGCCAGTTTATAGGTTATCTTGAAATAATTATATGATTTTCTAGGATGCTGAGATGGAAATAAGTTAAAAATTGAGAGGAACACAAAAAAAATATAATTGAGATCTAATTGTGCTTTCTTTTCCAAAAGTAGTGCTATTCATGATAAAGTGATGATTAACACATGGAAATCCTAGTTTTGAGTATTATAATGTTCAAAACATTAAAAGCCTTTCTTTTATTATATTATCTGATCTAGTTGAGCATCATGATAATGAATGTAATTATGGTAATAATAATAAGGTATTTAGAGTCCCTAAAGTGGATTATCATACATATGAATAAATAGGGTAATGAAAACAAGGTCATATCTTGCCATGTTATTAATGATGTTAATCTGAGCTGAGTATCCATGATCCAATAATAGGATAGATGATCATGGTTACACATAATGGTAATTATGGCTTCAAAGTGTGACCATAATGATGAATTGATATTGAGAAAATCTAAAACCTATATAATGCGACCGAGTTGGTTTCAATGTGATCAATATGATTGGTGACACTTTAAACTTTATAAATATATAGATTTAAGTTGATAGCTTGGATTCAACTTTGTTTATTGGATAATATGATTAAAGTAAGACTACAAGATCTACATGACTCACCAATAAGGTATGTGGTTACACCTAAGAATACTCATTGTAGTTCGACGTGGTTTCCTGGAGATTTGTTCGTCTGGTATGAAAATATATGTCTGGTTGTTTATTTCATTCCATGTAAACTTTAAAGTGACTATGATTATCACATTATATATGAACATGACTAGCTTGAATTAAGCCACCTATGGATCTATAGAAAGGCCATCCACCTGGATAGGGGAAGGTATATTTTGGTATCAGCTTGAATAGGGGTACATGATGAAGTCACCCACCTAGATAGGGGGAGACATGATGAAGTCACCCGATTAGATGGGGGAGACATGATGATGTCATTTTCCTAGATAGGAGAAGACAGTGAATACTGCAGTATGAGGCCCTGAGGGGTTATGACAGAGGGTGGGAAAACCTAGATTGGGTAGTCATGGTGAACATATTAAATTTGGTTTGTTAAACATTAATTCTTGAATTATGTTGTTATCATTACTAGTGAATTGTTGTTTTCCCCACATACTGATATGACTTGTCATACTGACCGTGTTTTGTTTCATGGAGTTTTATGTATATGATGATATACATGATAAGGGACATCAAGATGAAGATTAAATAATGTGAAGACATTAATCTAAGTAAGGAATATTTAGATAGACACTTCTTCTCTATGTATAGTTCTGGTAATGGAATTTCATGTAAGCATTTTGTAAACCATATTTGTGAATTAATGAAATTATTTTCTATTATTTATTATTTGACTAATCTAGATCCTTGGGAATATAGGTAATGGCTCTCAACTTGGAGGTCTTTCCTTAATTGGGGGACACAGAAAGTGAGGTCGTTACAGTAAAGACCCTCGCCACCGGGAGAGGACCACTAGGGCCTCAAGATGTGGTGGAAAAGACCAAGGAACAAGGGAAGAAGATCAGGGAAGAAACCTAAGTAAACAGAGAGGAAAAACGTTGTTAAGGCCTCCACCACATTTGCAGCGGCAAGTAGGGGAAAAATACAAGGTCACTGAGGTCTGAAGTACACGAAAACTTGAAAGCATGAGGCGCCAGTGGAGGAGCTTCACGACAGTTACAGGATATGGAAATTGGGCGTGTCTCGAGGAAAAACAACTAAACGGAATTGGAGAATAGGATATTTAGATGCTTACCTAGAGTCTGATTGAATTGAGGTGGCACATAAAGACCAGGTGGGGTCGTCGTTGCTAGGGAAGAAGACCGAGCAGGTCAGGGAGATCCCAAGTTGTGGGGGTGAAATTGGTGGGAGAGGAGGAAGTCTCGAGGCCTGAGGTTGCTCGACGACAACTTATATAGGCGAGAGAAGATCTTAGACTTAATCATTCCAAATAATGTCCATATTGCACATTATCATATCATCTTTCATACTCAAATTAATGACATCATTAATCATTTTCATCCATTACACTTATAAATTATACATATTTTACATCACATTAGGCATTTATGAATATTTATGTGAATCCAATTATTCATTATCATGTTTGAGTCATTATATTCATTTTAGTGAATAGGATGTAACACATTAAATATTAATAAATTAATTCATATATCAAGTTATGATGAGGTGTTCATTAGATAACAAGGTGATATACCTTACATATATTCATAACTTTGTGACTATAATCCATTTATATGTATCAAGGTATATTATGTGATGATGACACCTAATGTCACTAATGTATCATGAAAGGCATTAAACATATATATATATATATATATATATATATATATATATATATATATATATATATATATATATGTATATGTTGTCAAAGCTAGATGATTACATATTAGGGTTTAGGTCAGCATGATCATTACATGTTAAAGCATCCTTAGGGTGCATTATCCATACACATTTTACCATTAGGGTAACATAGTCAACATTATGTATATTCACAATTAGTAATGAGTAACTCATTATTATGTGCATCAATAATATGTGAAGGTTCAAGCATATGAACTATCTCTATATGACTTACTACATATTCACGTGTGTATAAACAAACAAGTTGAATTACAAGTATAATGTGCTTGGTAAATTCTTTTTCACATAAGTTATTATGTACATATGTCCACATAGATAGGGTTTCTAACTCTAAAGGTATTTGATTTTGCTATTAATTGGGATTCCATCCACCTAAAAAGGGATTTCATCCTCAAAATCAGATTTGCAAAACCAAATAAGGTACTAACACCATTACCCTCACTCCACCCCTTAAAAGGGTCAACTAAGTCAAACTAAGTTAAGGGTAAAAGGGTACATACAATTCAACACTAAAAGGATTTATTAACCAAGCTTCAGGGTGAAACATAGGGTACATTAAACTGTAACGACCCCGCCTCCCGGTAACCCCCAATTAAGGGAGACCGAAAGGTCAGTGTCGTTATCCAATTAATAGGATCAAAGGTTCGACAAATAATCAATAACAATTATGAAATTCTACTAACTAACTGAAATGTGGTATAAAATTAAAACTTTACTTACCTTTGAAAACCTTGGAAATCTATCTATCCTGGTCTTGAATTATTCTATCTAATCCTCCTTACACTTTATTTCTTTTTCCACAATGTGTCACTTTACTGTTTGTTCTTTCAATTGTTGTTCCTAAAACGCCGACAAACAAAATGTCGGTCAGTATATCTAAATATACTGGTATGTGGGAACAACCAAAATCTTGCAAATATGGCTAATAATTTAATAATCACAATCAAATTAATTAACAAGCCAGTTTACACTTTTTAGAATGACATTTTCCACCGCTTTTGCCCTAACCCTGGCATACCCACCTTAGGGTGCCCTTTGCCAATGACTTATGGCCACCTTCTCAATCCCGTGATTGGTGCCTGGGGGTCACCACTCATGGTGCCCACTAGTCATGCAATATCATAGGCCACCTTCTCATTCCCGAGCTTGGTGCCTGGGGTCACCACTCAAGGTTTCCATTGCTCTACCCATCTAGGCCTGACCTTTGGCATCATCCATCAGGGTGGCATGTAGGTGCCAGAATACATATTTCTATTTTTAATGTGATAATCATAGTGACTTTATGATTTGCAAATATGAACATCCAATAGATAATTTGCATTCAATGCGATTAACCATCTGGAAAAACCTTGGGAAACTAAGGCGGTTATCCATAATTAACCACATACCTGATCCAGAGCAACTTGATTGTCCAAGCAATAAGAATAAAGAATCAATCAACAAGCAATCAACAATATCCTGAAATTAATACATACGATCCAAGTGTTATAGTTCATCCAGAACATTCTAAAGCTAGACGTGGATTCCACCTTAGGCTTTCTAGACCATATTAGGGTTTTATTAGGGGTTTTTCCTCCATAATGCTATTATCATATTAAATGCTCTCTTAGTTCATAAACCCTAACTTCAACATCATAAGCCCAATTAAAGTTGATTAGTTCTCTTTTATACCAAAACTACCTTCTTTATCCTTTTAAGCTATTTCAAGGTCATTAGACTCAATTATCACCTTTAGTTTCTTTCGGATTAACAACTCATAATTTATGATGGTCTAATTTCCATATGAACTCTATTTATTATTAATTCTTCCTTGATTCAATCGAAACCCTAATTTCTATATTAAGGTTATTTATCCACAAATTAGGGACTTTAATATTGGAAATAGCTTAGATTCAATATATTCCAACTTTAATCATGAAATTAGTCAATTAAACCCATTAAGAGTCAAACTTATCAACATTAGGGTTTCAAGGCCCATTAAAGTATTATTCATGCACATTAAACTCGAAATTAAACTAATTACATGAAAATTCATCCTTTTTGTTCCTAATATGTCCTTTCATCATTAACATGTTAATACTAACCCTAATCATCCATTAAACCCTTATAAATATATTATTCATCTCAAAATAGGGTTCTTTAAACATTAACATATTAAAGTTGATATCTTCCATTACGTTTCGAATTGCAAAAGGATTCAGGTTTCATTTATATTTTTAATGGATTCCTCTCTTTTTTCTGAGAATAATTCATGTATAATATGCATCCATCTGAGCTACGGTTAAATAATTATGATTTTTTCATTAAACCACATACTTGACCAATTAGGAGATGCCATGTCACTCTATTCCCATGCAAGGAGCTTTGCATAGAAACATTTCAAAATGATGATTTAGCCCTCGGTTAAGTTTTTGGCTCTTCAACGCCCGAAGGGGGATAACCGTCCAATCGTCTGGACCTTCTTCTTCCTCGTGAACTGCCGCAGATGCGCCGGCCTATAGACCTAGGCATGGCTCCCAGCTCCATCCCGACCTCGATGGTCGTCAGGGTGGCTACCCCCGCCTCCGTCGTACCCTCTCGCACCTCTGGGTGCTTCTGGTTCATGGGTGGAGCAGCTACTTCAGGCCTGCTAGGTCCCGTGACCCATGGCGACCTGTAGCTAGACCTTAGACGTTGCACGAGCTCCAGAGCACATGGGAATGTCTGCGCTCCCATACGGCATCATGGGGGTATCATGGTTCCAGTCCGTGGCTACTCCTTGTCCCTGGGGTTGGCCTACCTCCCTTGATTAGGGTTTAGATGACAAGAAATGTGAAGAAGAAGATGGAAGAGAGATAGTTTCTTGGGGTCCCTCTGGACTTGGGCAAGGATTCAACCCCTTATATAGGGAGGACATCCACGCCCTAACGTGCTTGGCCAAGAAGAAAATAAGGTTCTTTTCTATTGGGAATCCAATTCCTTTATGAGGAAGCAAGATTCTCTCTCCTATTTTCCCATCCTTTTGATATTCTATTTTATTTAAATACTAGGAATTCGAAATTCCTCTCCTTCAATTTCTTTATTTCTTGCTTTTCAATCCATAGGCACGAAATCCTATTTTCCTTTAACAGAAATTACTTTCTTTCTAGCAAAACCACATAATCCATTAATAATGTATTACATTATTCTCTTATTTTATTTTATAGGTATTTTCTCTTTCCTCTTTATTCATTGGGACTCCTTGGATCCCAAAAAACTCTAATAATTCGAAATCCATTTTATTGGACACTCATTATCCTTCTAGATGCATCTAAATGCATTATTTCACATTATCTTGTTTATTTCTTCATTAAAATATATCTTTTTGAAGTTTTCTCTTTGTTTCTCTTTTATTTTCCTTATTGGTATTCCTTTCAACATTAGTAACCCTTGGGATACGAAATTCCACCAAGGATTACTCCATTATACCTTTTTTTCACTTATTTTCCTCATTTCATCAATATTTTCAATTTCTGTCTTAATAAAGAAATACTTAATTGATCTTTTCTTTTCTTATTGCTCTCTTTATGCAACTTTGGACTCCTTGGAACCCAAGGAACCCAAGAGGCACGAAATTAATTCTTGGATTACATTCCTTTTCCTTCCAGAGGTTTCTACCTCATCTATCTTTTCTCAACAACTCAATTATTCATTAGTTAATTGAATTTCCTTGTCAATGGGCCCAATAGCCAATAAAGACCACAAATCAAACAACAAGGCTATTTAAACGAAATCCATTTATTCACAACAAATTATATCATTATTTATCCAAATATCTTTAATATGAGAAATTACATTTCTCACCAAAGGAACCCAAAATTTGGGGTTGTAACATCCCTAAACATAGGAGCATAAGGTATTTAAGGATGATTTTTGTGTAAGAGATCAAATCATCACTTACGGTTTTCCTAAGGTATTCAACAATTAGGCAACATGCCCAAAGATAGACTATTTCGAGATGTCTGTATTAGATCAGACCAGGCTAGGTCATATGAGCATGGGAGTCCCCGTAAACCAAGCTAGTGGCGTGGAGGAAAATTTTGCCAGCCCCCAAGCTCTGACCCTTTCTAGACACCATCACTTCAACTTATTGCTCTAGTAGCTTCTCAATAGACGAAGTCCCGGTCGTTGGATCAGATCTAGGCTGATTAGGAGCTGTTGGATGCGAGTTCACTATGGACCCGGGGTGCGTGACATAAAAATCGACCAAAACATTAGCGTTACGTGAGATTAAATGAAATGCATGATATTCAATTAGGAACTTTAGCCACACTTTAATCAATGCTTATAAAATTAATTTGAAGGGCCAAATGAAGTCTAAAAGGCACCAAATTTTAACCACATGCACAAATTAAAGTCTAAAATCATGTTATGCAATTAGATTCTCGTTTCACCCATTATTTGGCCCTTAAATTATATATTGCTCATTAAAGTGTATATTAACATATTAAATGAATGAGTTATATGAAAATATTTTTTTAATGGATTATATGAGTGAAATTTGAGATATCCGACCATAATTAATTTTAAGAACAAAATCTCACCATAATATTCTATTTTGATATATTATTATCATCTTTTAGGAGAGAGAAGGAAATTAGGTTAATTACACTCATAATTCATTCTATTACATATTTTTGTTCATATCTTATCCAAAAAGATATAAGAGCTCCAAATTAACATTATCCATTTATTATCTCTCATAAAATTCCATTTTGCATTATTAGTCCTTAATTATTACCTTAAGTGGGTGATTTGTGCAAACACCCCTTTATTATCATAAATGAGGAAAATGGAATTTCACTAATGCTCAAATTGCACATAGAGTCCAAAAATGATTCAAAAGGATGGGAAATTTATGAAAAAGGTCCAAAAGGACTAGAAGGCAAAGAAAAGCTCGAAAGTGGGTAAATTGTAGGAAAGACCCTGGATTTTAGTATGTTACAACACTCCACCCCTTAAAGAGGATTTCATCCCCGAAATCATAATAAGAGGGAAGAGAGGGTGAGTGAGTAACATCCCAGCCTTAAACAACTAGGTGGGTATTAAAAGCTCTACACATAAGCCAAGTCTTACTAAGGTTTCCACAAAACCTATAAACTTTTATCCAACACAACATAATCAACATTTTTGTCTTATTAGCATAATCTCCATCATGAAGAGGCATCATATTCATTATACCATCACTTGTGCCACATTTTATTCAAAACAATTACATCTCAACATTATATCATGTGTATTTCCCTCATCAAGGGTTTTAAGCACAATTAGGGTTTCCTAAGCCATTTCAACATTAATTAATGTATTAGGTCAAAAACCTTAACAACATGAATTCATTTTCCATTATCCTCTTAAAACTATCATGTAGAATTATCACAAATTATTTTGTAGAAAAAGTTAATATTATCCAACAAGTTATTAACCCTATAATAATTCCAAATAATGTCCATATTGCACATTGTCATATCATCTTTCATACTCAAATTAATGACACCATTAATCATTTTATTCCATTACACTTATAAATTATACATATTTTACATCAAATTAGGCATTTATGAATATTTATGTAAATCCAATTATTCATTATCTTGTTTGAGTCATTATATTCATTTTAGTGAATAGGATGTAACACATTAAATATTAATAAATTAATTCATATATCAAGTTATGATGAGGTGTTCATTAGAGAACAAGGTGATATACCTTACATATATTGATAACTTTGTGACTATAATCCATTTATATGTATCAAGGTATATTATGTGATCATGACACCTAATGTCACTAATGTATCATGAAAGGCATTAAGGATATATATATATATATATATATATATATATATATATATATATATATATATATATATATATATATATGTTGTCAAATCTAGATGATTACATATTAGGGTTTAGGTCAGCATGATCATTACACGTTAAAGCATCCTTAGGGTGCGTTATCCATACACATTTTACCATTAGGGTAACATATTCAACGTTGTGTATATTCACAATTAGTAATGAGTAACTCATTATTATGTGCATCAATAATATGTGAAGGTTCAAGCATATGAACTATCTCTATATGACTTACTACATATTCATGTGTGTATAAACAAACAAGTTGAATTGCAAGTATAATGTGCTTGGTAAATTCTTGTTCACATAAGTTATTATGTACATATGTCCACTTAGATATGGTTTCTAACTCTAAAGGTATTTGATATTGTTATTAATTGGGATTCCATCCACCTATAAAGGGATATCGTCCTCAAAATCAGATTTGCAAAACCAAATAAGGTACTAACACCATTACCCACACTCCACCCCGTAAAAGGCTCAACTAAGTCAAACTAAGTTAAGGGTAAAAGGGTACATAAAATTCAACACTTATAGGATTTATTAACCAAGCTTCAGAGTGTAACATAGGGTACATTAAACCCTAAACATATGAGTATAAGTTATTTAAGGATGATTGTTGTGTAAGAGATCAAATCATCACATATGGTTTTCCTAAGGTATTCAACAATTAGGCAACATGCCCAAAGATAGACTATTTCGAGTTGTCTGTATCAGATCAAGCCAGGCTAGGTCATATGAGCATGGGAGTCCCCGTAAACCAAGCTAGTGGTGCGGAGGAAAACTTTTCCAGCCCCCAAGCTCTGACCCTTTCTAGACACCATCACTTCAACTTATTGCTCTAGTAGCTTCTCAATAGACAATTCACCCAAAGTTGACAAATTTTATTTCTAATTATGAAATTATAACTCTAATTCAATGTTGGTCAACTCTGAGGTGAAAACCTTCTAAAGAAGTTGTATGAGGAGAGAGGTTCTTTCTAGGAGACATTTGAATTAGTCAAGAATATGACTACCTTGAGACTCTGATAACATGCTTTAAAAACATAATCTTTACTACTAAACATGATAAACAAATACATCAAATGTGTGGCAGCGGAAGAAATAAAACTTGACTTTATTCAAAATGTATAAGGAGTACATTATAAAAATTTCCCAAATGGGAGTACAACTTTATACAAGCATAGGTTCTACGTAGAGGAAGACTTAAACTAATACAAATTGTCTCCACAAACAACATAACAAAAGTTTATGCAACTAGTCCAAGCTATCTAGATGTGTAAGATCTCCTTAGCCTTAGGTAGGTTCACCAAGCTTCCATGCACACTCTGATCCTAATCTGGGTGGTTGGGATCACCCAGTAGGAGAAAAATAAAAATGTATGTGTCAATAAAGGAAAAGGACAATTATAAATCTAAAACATTGAATAATAAATGATTCACTATACTAAGTGATTTCAAGAGTAAGAGACAAATGAACAAATAAGAATTTGAAGACTACCATAGATCCACATCAACCATAATCAGATTGCATGAATATATTATGACACAAACTCATCTCAATGTAGGGTGAGGCACCTACCGGACCGCACCATATAAAATGGCAGGGGGACTAAAACCCCAATGCCTGGCAGGAGGACTAAAACCTCAGTGCCCTGTATAAAGTGGCATGGTGACTAAAACCACAGTTCCTATGGCAGGGGGCTAAAACCCCAGTGCCCTATGCATGGTTTGTACTCATGTACACTACATTGTCATTTGGCCAATAAATACATCATGCATAAATAATTCTCTTGGCAACATTGAGAGATATAAATAGAGTTGCATCATAGCAAATGGGAATAATTTCCAACAAGCATTCCAATTAAGCAAGCCAACATTGGCATTTCAAGTAATTCAATAAAGGGGCCAACATAGGCAACATAAATGTACAATATTTCTAGGTAAATGAGCCAACATAAGTGGAAGTAAGATTCACATAATTCAACTAGATGAGCCAAAATGGAAATGGATGCATTAAATAAGTAAAGAGCCAATAAAGGCATTTAGAAGGATAACAAGGCTAACACATAATGAAGGTAGGGTTTGACAAGACCCAACTGAAGGACTAGGATTGTTAGCACATAGATTTCACAATCATACATTCCACATATATAATAGGAATCACATACACAAATAAGTATCACATACCTTATTTTGATTCATTACCATTACTTTCACCAATCATATTGTTTTCACTTCCATTTTTCCCTAGTTATAAACATTACACATGTATTAGTATATATTAAGGCATAAAGCATAGGAAAAACCCTAATTTTGGAACTTATTTTCAAAACCACGATTTAAGACTAAAAAACTAGTTCAATAGATTAATCATATTCTCCTAATTAATAAAACATATTTTATTTCCCAATTTGGATTTAAAATAGATTAATTACACATTTTAGATCATTTAAGGTGATTAACATGATATTTAAGATAAACTTCGAGAAAGAATTTATAAAAAGGACTCAAAAACTAGAAATTAGGATTCTACATAATTTTATCTTTCCAACGAGTATTTATTCACATTTTTCTAACAAGGGATCGATTTACTATGAATTAAACTAAATTGACCAATCAGAATGCAAGAAAAATCCATGTCAGCCAAATAAATGGACGAACGAGATTGGGCCACTGAGGCCGGGCCCACACTGACGCAGACCAATCATATTTGGCTGTGTCGGTGGGTCCATGTTTGCTGACCTAGGTCAAAGGCGTTTGGGAAGGGGGATTTACTAAAATACCCTTACTCAACAAATTAAATTAATCAAAACAATGAGGGTTGTATGGTCATTTGCAACTATCGATTGTTCGTAGAAGAGAGGAAGAACAAGGGGAGAAATGACGATAATGCCTAAGGAAACTTGATCATTTTATTACACAGGCATGGGCACCCTGGTCATTTCTTGACCTAGTATGCTCCAGTCGTGACCATGGCGATGGGCAAGCAACTGGAGCTCGACTCCAGTCTGACCTCGCGGCAGAAGGTCACGAAGCTAATGCAGAAGGCTGCAAATGAATCCGTCAAGGGACGGTGAGGTTGGGGAGCCCCTCGCCACTGGGTGAGGACCACTAGGGCCTCAAGATGCGGCAGAAAAGACCAAGGAATAGGGGAAGAAGATCTGGGAAGAAACCTAAGTAAACATAGAGGAAAAATGCTGTTAAGGCCTCCATCACATTTGCAGCCGCAACGAGGGGAAAAATACAAGGTCACCAAGGTCTGAAGTACCCAGAAACTTGAAAGAATGAGGTGTCGGTGGAGGAGCTTCATGGTAGTTATAGGATACGGCAACTGGGTTTGTCTCAAGGAAAAAAAATTAAACGGAATTGGAGAACAGGCTATGTAGATGCTTACCTAGTGTTTGATTGAATTGAGGTGGCATGTAAAGACCAGGTGGGGTCGCCGTTGCTAGGGAAGAAGATGGAGCAGGTCAGGGAGATCCAAGGTTGTGGGGGTGAAATTGGGGGAGAGGTGGAAGTCTCGAGGCCTGATGGTGCTCGACGACACCTTATATAGGCTGGAGAGAAGATCTTAGCCTTACTGTCACTCATGGCAGAGAAGAGGGAGAGATCTCGGTTGGGCATTTCACACACACAACAAGGGAGTGGGTGAGTAATGGCTCGTTAGAACAGTCATGAAGAGACAAAGCCAGCCGAGGAAAAATCATGTGGATTGGTGAAGGAGGGAGAGAGAACGAGTCGGGGAAGTGAGGGGTCAGGAGCAGCCCGAAGACCGAAGGTTGGGGACGAAGTCCCGACCGTTGGATCAGATCTAGGCTGATTAGGAGCTTTTGGATGCGAGTCCACTATGGACCCAGGGTGCGTGACATAAAAATCAACCAAAACCTTAGCGTTACGTGAGATTAAATGAAATGCATGATATTCAATTAGGAACTTTAGCCACACTTTAATCAGTGCTTATAAAATCGATTTGAAGGGTCAAATGAAGTCCAAAAGGTACCAAATTTTAACCACATGCACAAATTAAAGTATAAAATCATGCTATGCAATTAGATTCTCGTTTCACCCATTATTTAGCCCTTAAATTATATATTTCTCATTAAAGTGTATATTAACATATTAAATGAATGAGTTATATGAAAAGGCTTCTTTTAATGGATTATATGAGTGAATTTCGAGATATCCAACCATATTTAATTTTAAGAACAAAATCTCACCATAATATTCTATTTTGATATATTATTATCATATTTTAGGAGAGAAAAGGAAATCAAGTTAATTACACTCATAATTAATTATATTACATATTTTTTTTCATATCTTATCCAAAAAGATATAAGAGCTCAAAATTAACAGTATCCATTTATTATCTCTCATAAAACTCCATTTTGAATTATTATTCCTTAATTATTACCTTAAGTGGGTTATTTGTGCAAACACCCCTTTATTATTATAAATGGGGAAAAATGGAATTTCACCATCATTAATGCTCAAATTGCACATAGAGTCCAAAAATGATTCAAAAGGATGGGAAATTTATGAAAAAGGTCCAAATGGACTAGAAGGCAAAGAAAAGCTCAAAATTGGGTAAATTGTAGGAAAGACCCTGGATTTTAGTATGTTACAATCATCTTTTTAGTTTGGGATGTCAAAGGGGTCGGGCTTGGGATCGTAACCTCCCACTAGTAGAGTCCTCCTCTGGCCTCATTCTCTTCTTGGAGGACTCCTCCTACATAGCCCTCCTCATCTTCTTTTAAGGACCTCCTCATTTTGTGGGAGGTCCTTCTGTCTAGGTGATCCTAGGGTGTCTCGTCATGGTTGGCAATGGTCTTGGTATGTGCCATGCTATTTTACATTTATTAATCCCAGTTTCATATTTAGGGCATTTAATGAATCATCATATTTATGTTCATGACATTTTATTACATGGATTTTATTATTTGGCAGATGATGCCTTAATCCCTAATATCCATAACCCTAATTCATCATAATCCTAATTCTCAAAAGTGTAGAGGAATATGTTATCATGTCCCAAGGGTTTTGGAAGTGAACCATTAGTGAAGAAGGGATGAATTTAGATGAGAGGAAAACCTCGAGGTATTTTACTTCACACAAAATCTTCCATCATTGATCAGGAAGGATGAACGGTGCTCAGGGAGTCCTCATAATTCCCTTGGGATCTACAAAATTGTTAAAATTTAATAATCATTAAAGGTTAAATGGTAAATCAGGCTGTGATACCAAATGTAACATCCCCTCCCCATGTTATTACCAACTAAGGTGGATTGAGAGGGCAAGGTCCATTATCATATTTATAGGATAGAAGTTAGCAATTAACCCAAAATAATTATAAATTTCACTTAATGGAAAAGAGTTTGATAATAACATGAAGAAAGATTTTCCACTAAGGAGGTACATGAAAAGGGAAATTCATTATTTGAGACATAAAATAAAATCTATCTATCTAAATACTCCTAGGTAGTTTTAAGCATCTTTCCTTGTGATGTTTTCATATCTGCAAGTCCATTTTGTAGGTTCATCATAGTTTAACCTAAAGTGATGTGAAACAAAAAAAACAATTAATATTTCAAGATATACTGGTATGTGGGGGAAACCAAATATTTGTACTTATGTGTAACAACATATTCCACCATAGAAGAAATTGTTGTTACAGAATCAAAATTATATTTTTATGATATAACTTCTCTAACCTACACTTACTCAATCTCTGTGTATACATACTAACTTACTAGCTTTCTGGGAGTATTATAATGATATACCCACTCACTAGGGGTAATCACTATCCTTACCTACTAATTGGGGGTGTTTGTCACATCTTACTCAATCATTGAGAATATTTTATTGGACACCCAACTATATGAGGGGTAATCTCTACATCTTCCATGCATGCATTTATTGAGAGATGTATCATAGGCTTGTTCAAGTTATGGTTATAATAACCGATACTCATATCGGCATTATAGATTGTAGGAATTAAATAATTGACAATTTAATTACAACCCATTCAGGAAACTTTAGAAAATCACAAAAGCCATTCAATATGAGTAGTCAGATGCATAATCATATATCTTTCTTAAAGATGATCAAAAGTCCATATAAATAGGTGTAGTTGAAATAAGGCAAGAAATAACCCTAAAACTAATGCATAACATCCATGTATTATTATTTTGTACATAATCTACCATCAAGATTGACTTGGGGTCCAAGTTAGGATTTTTGAGACAAATTAGGATTCCATTAGGATTTTGCAAAACCCTAATCTTCAGATTCTGTGCTTTTTTACTTACAAACCCTAATTTGGATATTATATGCATTCTTAATATCAAATTTAGTCCAAGATGTCCTTTTTATCCAAAAACATTAAACTTTATCCATCCATGTCATTTAAGTAAGTTATGATCATTATAACTAAGAAATCAAAGTTTTCATGCTTTTAATACATTAAAGCTAGCAACATTAGGCACTTTTGGAATTCAGGGTAGAATTAGGCCTTCAACCAAATTTTAGTGGATTTCCTATATTTTTTTGAACAATATTCATGTATAACTCACCATCATTTGATAATCCTATGATTTTGTATGACTCTTACAAAGTAAAACTTATTTGGCCAATCATAGCGTGCCAACTCAGTGGCTAACTAAGAAGACCCAACACGCCATGAGTCATGGCTGAGCCAATTGGATTACACCATGTTAGTGGCCCACACCGCATGCCTAGAATGAGAGGGAGCATGAGAAAAGAATGAATGGGCGAGAATACCCATTACCTCACTGAAGGTGATATGGGTCAAAGAGGAATTTTTGCCTTCCAGTGATCTTCTTCCTGTGCTTGTACGCGAGCAAGCTCTAGAAAGTCAACAAGGAAGTTTAATCTACAATCTAACCTTCTGGGTGATAGACAGAGGTACCAACACCATTGTCTTATCTTGCTAAACTTGCTGAGGGATTCAATTTCCCTGGAGGTGGTCAGGGTTGATAGGATGGTGAAGAGAAAACTCCAATGAGGTTTAGAGAGGGTGATAGGTAAAGGATGAGGCTAACACCAAAATTGATGGTAGGGATTTTTGTGTTGGGTTTCCCAAAGTCTTAGAAAAATGTTTATAGTCTATAAGGGGATGACTATCCATATATATAGTCTTGGGTATGGTGGGTTGGGCATTGAGGGGTCAGAAAATTTATGAAAAACCTCAATTATTTTCCAAAGGCTGTAAAATCATGGGATTCCATGTTTGGAATTGCCTCCTAATCATAATGGTTTCTAAGATGGCTTCTGGATCATAGAGAGAGAGAGGGAAATGACAAATTAGAAAGGAACTAATTGTTCCTAGTTTTCTTTCTCGGCTGAGGGTAGACAATGAGGAGTCAACATCGAATCTCAATCCTATGGCTATTATACCATGTGAATAACCAAAGGGGCCAAATCCATTATTTTCTAAAAACAATTCAAACTATTTCATTTAATTCTTAATTCCTTTAAACCATGACTTTAGGGGGAAAATAATTAATACATTTCTCTCTCTCCTTCTATCCTTTAATCTTAAATTTTAAGGGATATCTTTAACACTTACAAATAGGTGTCAGAGATTTTAAACCCTAAAAACACAAGTTATATACAATTTTGATTGTTTGTAAGTCTCCCTTTTATTTCATTTATATAAGGAATCAAATTAATTCCTTTTTCGTTTGAACATGGCATGATTTCTTATTTTGATATCTTTTCTCATTCATAATAACATGGAATCAAAACCAATCTATTAGTTGTCATCACATCACTTTTCAAGAAAACCCCACATAACACCATATGTAAAATACTAATTATTCATTACCTTTAGTAATTCATTTATTATTGGATTTTCTCTCTTTCTTTTCCCCATATCTATTACTAGATAATTGTAAACTGTAAAATCACAAAAATCATTGCAAAGGGGAAGTTGCAAATAAAATCAATACTATAAAAACAAGAAATAGAAAGTTTTCTAATACATCCTTAGCAAACCAATATTTGTATATCAAATATGTAAATACATGTGAAAAACATGTTATAATAAAATTAGTCTACTTGTTGGAGGTGGGTCAACCAGTTTGAGCATGAAAACATGTCTTCCTTGATGGGTTCAAGTCAATAAACTGGATGGCCAGTTGTCGATTTGGCATTTGTTGCTCCTTCCAATTTTGTTATTGATTTGGTCAGTTGAAGGGGATGGGTCGACCGACTGAGATCCTAGGAGACTAGAACAACCTCTAATTCTTTGGGTAATGATGTACATTCTTGGATTGGGGTTGAAGGAGTGATAAGGAGCATAATACCTACAAAAATAGAACAAGATAATAAGAAACATGATTAAAAATAGAAAAGTGGGGAAATTGAAATTACTTTGTAAAAATGAGGAAAAGGAATTGAATTTCCTAAATATTTGACCTAAAAGGTGCAATAAGAAGAGATGAATATGCCTTCATCAAAATACCCCAAACTTGATGTTTCTCATCCAAGATATAGGTGATTGAGATGGTGGCCCTGGCACTTTTTCTCACGCTCCATGCATTGCCAGGAGTTGCATCCTCAGTAATACGTCACCTAGTGCAAAATGGTAGTGGAGGAGGATTGGTGTCATTGTCATTCATCTCCAGAGAGATGCTTCTACAATGGGTTGTAGGCTCAGGTCTAACATCCTTAGGAACTAGGTTCTTGTGGAGAAAGCACTGTATCTGGGCTAGAAGGTTGCCTAGATCATAACATGAGGTCATTGTAGCACACTTGGCATGTAGAATTAATGTGGTATGTGTTGTCACAAAAGATCAATGAATATGTACTTGTTTGGACGTCAAGGAGTAGTATGTGACTAGCCAATAGGTATGGAAGGTCAATCAAGTGTTGAGTCCCCTTAGGTAGGCGATATGGGGGAAGCCCAAAAATACAATGATGGCGGTGATGATGTGGCCCAAATTGAAGGATGAGCTAGTGTGTTTTCTTACCTGGAAGATGATGTGGTTGATGACAACACTCTTTGAGTTGATGGTTTCTTGATTGAGCAGGCACCATAGGGTGTAGAGATCTTTGTTCGTCATGGTGCCCTATGTGCCAATCCAGATATAGATGGTGCAGGAAAGGTACTAATGTAGATAGAAGACCAATGTATTATGTAGACTGAAAGCCTTTGGACTAGATGGTAGAGAAGGATGCATGCTGGTGAGGTCCACCCATAATTTTCCAGCATTGTACCAATTGTGATATGAGGAATGGTGGCTCTCCATGGAACTCTCAACCCATAAGGTGCCTTGCGCATCAAGAATAAGAAAACTGATATGTCCAGCTATGATCTATGCATTCTCCCCATAGATCTATATCATGCAAGTGGAGCTCTCCTATGCACATTAATGTCTTTTAAAGGTCGTCATGAACTCCAAAGTAAGATCACTGAATACAGAGAGCATCTAGTATGGAAAGCATAAGATGTGATTCCGTCCTAAAATGTTGTTGACAGAGTCACAAAAATTGATGGCAGAAAGGGTGGCTCCGCACACAAATCAAATAAGTGTGACTCTAATTGTTCCCAAGTCATCATATAGCTATAGATGACAATTGTCAATGAACTAGACATAATTCCATAGTAGAGGGTCAATACATGGTTTGGTAGAAGATGTCGGTGTTAGAATCAGACATGTAGTTGATGATGGAGATAGCAAGAGAATAAGAGTAAAGACTGATTAGATACTAGAGAGACTAATGGGCTCATAGGAAAAGTAACATCATAGATTGGTTTAGAAATGAGGAAGACAAGGATCATAAAAATATCACTATAAATAGGTCCCTATCTACGAAAGAGTCAAAGGAAGGAGATGAAGGATCAATCATTGGATCATGTGGACCAAAGCATTGTCTTTCATATCATGTGAAGAGAGAAAAGAAAGAAATAAAGAGCCTGTGACATTGAGAAAATCATGGGATCTTAAGTTTATTCAATCTATATCATTTATTAAATATTAACCAAAACTCTATATAAATATCTCCTAATTACATTGAGGGGGAAAACTAACTCATAATGACTCCAAACATTGATAACAAGTTGATTAGGTTGTCTAGATCCTTCTTCTTTTGGGTAAGTTAGGAGGCATTTTATTCACCTCACCCTCCTAATGCAAGTTGATGCAATAAAATTACTACTATGATAATTATTATGACTACAATTAAACTTGGTAGTACTACTACGATTACATGATTTAGAGTTGATTAACTCAATCAACTCAATAGGTGGAGTTCTATAATGATAGAAACCATTATGGTTTTTTAAGTTGTGCCTAGCTAAACTATCTACAACCTGATTAGCATCTTGTTAGGCATGGTTACACTTCCAATTCCCTCTAAGCTTTTGTTTAACTTCTAGAGTCCATCTAGATAGTTTTGGGTTGTGTTCAATATAGCATTCAATAGACTCTTTCACCATTAAGGAGTCTATTTCAACCTATAGGTGAGTGATATTTTTCTCCTCTGCCATTATCAAGGCCAATATAACACTCTATATCTCATCTTCCAGAGCAGTCTCTACTGTGATCCTCTTGCCCATATTGCCCATCCATTTGCCATTACTATCCCTTCCATCCACTATGGATGCATGCTTTATTATGTCTGAACATGACATCCATGTTGATCTTGATGTGCCCTTTTGGAAGGATCCTCCAGCCAAGTATAGGAGTAGTACTTCTAGTTTGAGAAGTAATAACTTCAGTTTCCTTAAGAAGGGTAACCTCCTTGTTGACTAACTTGATTAGGTAGTCTATAAGCGTTATAAAGTTCTCAAAGATTTCCTGATTGTAGGCCTTCCACCACATCAAACAACCCATCATGAAGATATGCTTGTGTGTAGAATCTGAGTTGATATTCGAAGCAAGCCAATTCCATGGGTCTCCTTCTAAGAAAAATGTGTTCCAATGTCATTTGCAAATTAGTTGCTTCCAGACTTGATAAGCAATCACACAATCTCTCAGGGCGTGAAGTATGTATTTGTCCTGGTTTTTAAAGTTGTGACATTTTGTTAGTTATCAAGTGTCTTTCTATTCGATGGAAGTTTGTGAGAATGGCATTGTGTCCTACTACATGAAACACTTCACTTGTGAAGCAACCATTGATTTCCAAATAAAATCCAACTTTCCTAGGTTTTTCATCTCTTTCACTTTACAAAAACAATCTTATGCATTCTTACTTGAGAATTTTCCCATGTAAGAGTGACACCAACCATGAATACCCATCTCGTGTGCATTTCTCAGGATTGGAACTCTAGAAATTTTGTTCACTACCTACTTAGGAAGCCACATATTAAGGAAGTCAGTGTCCCAGCAATTGTTCAAATTCACTAGACGAGCAACTAGAAGATCAAACATATCAAGTGGTATAGGTTTTGTAGCTAGTTACAACAATGTCTAGTCAGAAGCTCCACCACTTGTATGTCTAGATGTTTATGTCCTTACCACTCATCGGTATAAGTATAGAGTTATCATTGATAAAGTCCTTACATCTAAGAATTGCCCTCTCAAGTCTAGAGATAAATGGGGGAGTCCCTTTAAGGTAGTTGTGATACGTAGTTATTAAACAAGAGCACCATATATAATTTCTAGCAGAACTCAACTCCCAAGCATGCTTGTCTATCAATGTCAACTTCCATTATCTCATCTATTTTAAGCCTAGGCCACCATACTACTTGCTGTAGGTAATCTCGTTCCACACTACAAGGGAAAGAAAATGGGCTTTATGGCTTTGCCCCATATAAAAGAGCGATACAACTATCAATTCAACGATAGATCTTCAGTGCAATCACCGCCATTTGCATTGTGTAGCTAGGTATCACTGTTAAGGTCAACATAGCAATGCATATTCTACCTACAAGACTAAGGAATCTTAAAAACCAAGAGTTTTTTAGATGAAAGTCTGTTCAGAATTCCTCCATATGTATCCACTTTAACTCTTTCATGAATCAAATACCTCCCAAGTATTTTCCAATATTTTTTAGTTTTTGAGAAGCCACTTATTCTACGTAACTTCCTCCTTACTCTTTCAGTAACACTTCCCACAAAGTGTATGCTAAATTTACTTACCGATATAGCCTGCCCGAAGACATTACCAAAGTCTTTGAAACATTTATGTATGGATTTCATCTGATTGATTTCCGCCTTTGTGTAAAAGAAGATGTCATCGACAAAACAAAAGTGTGAGACAGAGGGACCATTGTTATAAAGCTTAATCTATGTCCATTTCTTTTCTTGCACCAGACACTTAATCTGTTGAGTGAGCCGCTCCAGCCATAGTATGAAGAGGTAAGGGGGCAAGGGGTCTCCCTGTGTCAGACCTCTGGTAGTTTTAAAGGTGTTTGCAATTTCCCCCTTCCACATAATGGATGCTTCTCCCCTGATCATCATCATCATCATCATCATCTAAGCCTCAATCCCAACTATGTTGGGGTCGGCTACATGGATCCTTCGTTTCCATTCATCTCTATCATGGGCCATATTCTGATTGAGATGTAGAGATTCAAAATCTCTCTTTATAAGCTCATCCCATGTCAATTTAGGCCTTCCTCTTCTTCTATTTATAGTGTTTGGCTCAATAGCATTGCTTCGTATAGGCGAACTAGTAGGTCTGCATTGCACATGTCCGTACCATCTAAGTCGGACCTCACACAACTTGTCCTCAATGCTTCTCCCCTGATCATAGAATTAATTTTATACCTCATGATGGGAGTAGGAATGATGGTTCTACTCAAAGTATCTTCCATAAAATACTAGAACATTTTGTCATAGGCCTTTGAAAGGTCGACTTTTATAGCTATAGATCTCGTAGAGTTCATATCATTATATGAATGATCCCCTGAGCTACAATAATGTTATCTAAAATTCTTTGGCTGGGCACAAAAGCTCTTTGAGCCAAAGAGATCTATTTCAATAGGTATCTCTTCAAAAGCTCTACAATGACCTTGGAAGAGGTCTTTAGAATGATTATGTTCAGAGAAATCGGTCTAAATTGTTTACAATTTCAGGTCTCTAAATCTTCAATATGAGCATGATGTTTGCATTTCAGAGATTAAGCCCCAAGTCCTCCCCATCTATAGCACTATATATTGGTCTTTGAAGAGAGTGTTTTATAGTATGCCAATTAGTTAAAGAAATGATTCGTGGATGGCATTAGGAGCCTCAACTTCTTTTGGGTTGGAGGATGATAAAAATTCATGAATTTCAAATAGGCTTGGTTCCTTCTCCACTGCAAGACATTGTTCAGGCTTCAAAGGATTGAAAGACCCAACAAATATTCTAATCTCCTCGTGATTCACTCTTATAGGTTCTGTAAAAATCTTCTTGAAGTGGTTGCTGATTAAGCTTTCAGTTTCTACCTCATTTGTGATCCGTTCTCTTTCATTGTTTCTCAACATGGTATTAATATTGTGTCTCTGTCGTTGTTTCATGTATGCATTGTAGAATTGTGTATTATTGTCTCCGTTTGTTAGCCAGTTGATATGGTTGTTCTTCTTCATGTGATATTCCTCCTACGTTAGAGTGTCATTGTATTGAACTTCCATTTCAGAGATAAAGTTAGTTGTGGTAATGTCGTGCTATTATGCTAAGCAAGTCTAGAGTGTGTTAAGATTTTGGTGAATCCTATTCTTTTCTTCCCATGTCTGGCGATTTGCCTATGTGGCCCAGCTGAGTATGGCTCCCTTGGACTCCTACAAGACTTCAAGGAAATCAATTTTGGGGTTCCAAGAGTTCTGCAACAAAGTTTGGGAATTCAAGTCTCTTGATCATGACTCTCTTATCAAGAATCGTTGTTGGGTTCTGCCATTCAAAGTAGGTCTTACTAATAATAGGAAATGATCACAGTTTGATCGTGACAGGTGCTCAGCAATAAATTCTAAAAACTGGATAATAAAGGTTACGTTAGATATTGCTTTCTCAAGCATTTCTTGAAGGCTCCCATGAATGTATGTGAATTTCATATATGTGAAACCAATATCTGATAATTTGACTTCCATTAGTGAATTGTTGAATAGGCATGCTTCATTGAACTCATAATGGCTATTTCCCATCTTCTCCTACGGGTTCAAAATAGTATTGAAGTCCCCCATTCCAATCCATGGGAGAGTGTAGCACTGCCCAATACTTATAAGGTGTCTCCACATTAGTTTTCAAATAGAATTATGTGGATTAGCATACATAAAGGTAATCATGGTCTTTCCATTCACCACGCCAGTGATGAATTGCCTATGGTAATTGATAATTTGTATGTCACATTCTCTATGAGCAAGCCATACACCAAATGTCCTCGTAGTGAAGTTTGTCATTATTTGCAAAGGTGTTGTTGAGGATCTTGTAAGCCAAACTTGAAGTGAAGGTACCAACCGTAGAATGGAGCCAAACCAGGCCATCATCCCCATATGTGTGATGGGATGCTGGCATGTGCAGAATAGTTCTTGTCATAGCCTTAGTGTAGCTATAGTGTAGGAAGTTGGAGTCCCATTTCTCAGCTCCCATAATCAGACAATCCACACATGGGTCTTTGATATCTTCTAGAGTCACATGTTGCTATTTGAGGATGGGTTTTAATCCTTGCCCACCCAAGCCTCTGACCACACCTTAGTATCTCGACCTAAGATGATCACCTTCCTTGAATTGTTGAGAAGAAAGGGAATCAACCTCTTGATGCTACATCAAGCATGGGAACCATGTGATAAGAATGTAGATTTGTTTCTTGATGAAAAAAAGTGTGGGAACCATTAGTGTTGTGAGATCCATGGTGTGTGCACTTTGCTTGCATTAAATGGAACCAAGGAATTGGTGCTTTTTAGATGAATGTCCATTCCATCTTAAGTGTGAGATAAGTGTTAAATTATTTTACTTTTTTCACCCAGAGACCTCCCTGATGAAGAGGTTTGGTGATGAGTTTCCAAACTATGAGGTTCGTCTTCCTAGTTGGCGAAGAGCCATTTTATATGAAGTTACAAATCGGTTGATTGATTTTGTCATAGTAGATAGAGGGATATGGGTCACCTATATCGTAAAGTGCTTTTAGGATGGAAGGATGGATTTGGATAAGGTAACATTCCCTACTAAGGATCGAAGACTTGTGAGAATCTGTTACACTAAATGAGTTTACTCAAAACATAAAACACAATCAATCACCAATTAACCACATACCCATAAATATGGTTAAATTAAAATTGATTTCAACATCAACACCCGCTCAAAAACATATACATAAGAGCCCAATATATTTCTTGTATCCATACTATGACAATAATTTGATACAAATTATTCTATCACCTTAGCCACAACATATATACACAGGATAACAATATTTGTATCTGCCACACAAATAAGCATTAACATGCAAACAAAATTCTAATTCGTTTGAAACACCATATACAATTTTTTCCCGCCTAGAGCTGAGAGTACATGGATGACTCTAGGACACCCTAGACATCTAATCAACTTTCTCAAAGATTCATTACTATATCTCCTCTTTTCTGTAACAAGTTTGTGTTTGTCAATTTTGGTTACCTAAAAAGACATGGAAAACCACAAGGGTGAGACCCATGTCCCAGCAAGAGATATAACCTCCAACAACATTTGTTGATCCAACATTTTTAGGTAATGAGATAGTTTGACAAGTTTAATAATATATAAAAAATAAGCTCAACAACATTGATGATTAACAAAATACATAACGGAGTAGATAATAACTATCCTCATTTTCCAGACTATTCACATATTCCTTCTGACCCTATAAGGAGTCTAGCAACATGAGCATCTCTAACATCATGAATAAGTCTAGTATCATAAGCATAGCTAACAACGTCAACATCTCTAACAAGTTGAAAATATCAACATCATAAGTAGATCTAACAATATAAGCACAACTATCTGCATAAGCATGATTAGCAGTATAGGCATCTCTAGCTACAAAGCCATAGCTAGAAATATAAGCATAGCTAACAACATGTGATAATGTGTTTCATAATCATAGCCAATAGTAATAATATCTATATCAACTTAAACATGACTATTATATGTACACATTTATAATATGATCATATTCACAACATAAGAATATCTACTTCCTTTTAATGCATTAAACATCATCTCTATGTACAGAGAACAACAAGGGTTATCATCCAATATGAAGCATCGTCCATAACCCTAAACATATTTTCTAGACGACAATATTACATCTTTGATTATTCCCTAAGGAATTTGAGGATACCTCTCAAGTTCCAACTGATCACCGCTTGGTCACAATCAATACCATACAAGATATAGGAAGATCCAGACTCCAAGGATCTTCTCCACCCCCGGTCTGTATGGGTATGCCAAAGTGACACATAAGGTGAAGCTACTAGCAGCCTAGTCCATCCTTAGTGCTGGGAATGACACTAGTGAAAGAAGGTGGGTATGCATTCCCTATCATCTGAGGTACAACATGACCATATTCGTTCTCAAACTAAGGGCTAGGTATGACCACAATAATCCCCCCTAAACACATGGATTCAAGATGAAAAGCACCCCACACACTCAATAGTATGCGCTCTGAGTTTCCCTTAGGAATACTCATTTCACCATCTGACAAGTTCTGACACTCAGATGGGTCTATGGAACGATGCACTAAATGATTAGAATTTCACTTGATTAATGATTTCCAATTGGGTGAATTAAGGATAAATCAAACAAGTGGACATACAAACCCTAAGTCAATTCTAGCAAACATTGCTATATAACAATTTCAGAAGGTATAAAATATATGAAACATATTATTCATCATCTCATCATTACATGATGCTATTCACTTACCATTCATGAGACTACACTTGTCATCATACTATCACAGGATATAAATCCTTTTCACAATATCACAGGGTATCAACCCTTATCAACACAAGTCGAATACAACTCATTTAGTGCTCAACCATACCCAAAGGTCATTAAGACCATCATACTATTCCGAACAAGATCATCATTATCTTTGCATGCCTTATAACAAGGCTCAACAACATCACTTACATATAATACACCAGATCAGCACATAGGAGATATTCACAAACAATCATAGTTGGGTTATATTAACATTAAGAACATTTCTTTATTACATCAACATGCAAGGAATCTAGATATGATTAACCCTCATCATATTCATAATGCACATGTTTAGCATAATAAAGTATCAACCATGTGGCTATGATAACCACCAATTAACATATTAAGGTTATGATCATATTAAGGAGGTTATTTCACCATCATTCCATCATATAAGAATGTTAAAGATGAATACTCATCTTTATCTATTTGCATGATAGTTAGGTTCAACAAGATAAATTATTTTAATGTTAATAATCATCACTTATACCCAAATCCTAGCTCACGAAATCTTCATTGGGTTATGGATACATTAGGTGAAGCATCACCATAACATTCCATATTGTTCTCAAGTATGAATCCACACATATATCAAGGTGTAACCATTGGGTTATAGCATAGTAAGGTTTCAACGACAATAAGAGAGTACTCTATGATTGTATTAATCATTCAAGGACTATTCATAACCAACTAACATCATTTAGTTATATTAAAGCTAGGTATAACAAGCTATACATCATTAGGGTTACCCATTAATTCATTATGGTGATTATAAATCATAATCATACGAGGGCAATGACAATACTACAAGTTTAAGATATTGAACCATCAAGTTCTCATAATAGGAATCATAACCTTACACAACTGCTTCACCCAAAACAATGTGAATATTGAGGCATCTGCTGGGTTTTGTGGAGAAAATATGCACGGCGGAAGCAAAAAAACATTCCACTCAATACGAAATAGGATCTCGTCGACAACAGTGCATTCAGAAGGAGTGTTTGCGGGATATACCTTATCGCGGAGCAA
The DNA here is from genome assembly GCA_963693085.1 of Alisma plantago-aquatica. Classification (NCBI taxonomy): domain Eukaryota; kingdom Viridiplantae; phylum Streptophyta; class Magnoliopsida; order Alismatales; family Alismataceae; genus Alisma; species Alisma plantago-aquatica. Next base: position 907,228,114 of record OY856409.1, read on the forward strand.
GTCTGGTGATGTCCCACTACACAAAGGTGTGCAATGACGCTTGTCTACACGGACAAAACTTCTCTCCCGTTCACTGTCGCAGGAAGATCCGGCGGTGCTCCTTTCGTGCGATGATGTACGTTGCTCGTAACACGCATGGATGATCGTCGCTGTCCTCCGAACACAGATGTCTCAACGTCTACGTCTCTACTTCGTGCACGGGGATGGAATGGAACTCCACGTCGCGCTTCCTAAGCATGCGGGAAGGAGTCATGTCTTTGCGGCGGCGTGCTAGCGGCACGTTTCTCTCCTTACTATCCTAAGGACGGTGACAGCTAGGGTTTATGTACGTGAGCGTAAACTGAAAAGCCTATCTCGATATCTTATATAGATATCGGTCCTCAATCCTCCTTTAAATAGGATACGAAGGGGAGTAGGGTTTCCTAAACCCATCGGTAAATAGAAACGTTGCGTTAATTAAATGCTCGTGGATTAATTAGAATATTCTGGAATTCATTAATTAACCAAATAATCACATTAATTGATTAATAAATATCTGACTCTATGTAATCGCTTGGGATGGCTCTATGGGCATATATACCAACAGACTCCCACTTGCACTTAGAGACAATCACTACAATATTATTCTAATCGATTACATAAACATTTTAGTAATCAATGTGATTCAGAGCAATTCCAATCAAATCCACAATTATACTCCTATTCCAACACATCTTGTGCGTGTGACCTGGTAGGCTCCAAATTACGTTGGCAGTGATATCCATAATCATATTATGATTACACAAGCAATGATTGGTATCTAGCAAGACTTCATTGCCACCCAAGTAATTGGTAAAGTTGGAGAACAACTTAACCTATCATTCATGACTGGTGTTACAGTGATCGTATAGTTCCTTTATCACTGATATCCAGATTGAACTCGAGTCATAGATTTGTTATCCTCTTCAATGTTCAATCCATGTTCCTTGAACTAGAGCAGACTGTTTGAGATATATTAAGCTCAATATCACATATTGACTCACATCAGCATAGCCATGCATTTCTTAGTCTCGCTTATCAAGTGGCTGAAATATCAAACTCCTGTAGGAAGGACAAATTCCATCTACATCACTCACAGTGATCATCATGTGTCACAGTGCACCCAAGCACCATCTTTATGGCAATCCTTATTTAGGGCCACAGTGGATGATGTCAAAGTACACCGAATGACAGGTGATAAGTGTAGTGACTTTAGGTCTAAGAACCACAATCACCACCATCATTATGATATGTGACTCTAACTACCAATCATGGTATCCATGTGTCACTCTCAAGGTGGGTCTATTTGATACACTATTCTCTAACAAGTATCTATGTATTTGGTTTGATATCTCCATATCATGGATAATGAGATTCTTCCATCAACCAACATACATTCTAATCTTATGTGTTATTGATGTCTATGGATATTTCCACAATAACAAACAATTAGGGACAAAACAATAATACATACTCTTAGCATACATATGATATCACTGTTCAGGTCATCAACCCAAAGACATATCTCATTGAGTATATTATTCTATAGACATATATAAGTTTTATGGTCATCTCACAATATAAAACACAAACATATAGATTGGAAAATTGCCATTATTGATATGATCAATGTAGTATTACATATCATTTACATAGTATCCCATTACAATCATCGAATGATAGTTTCTATGGGCATACATACCAACAGATTCCCACTTGCACTTATACCCAGTCACTCATGAATCTCAATCCAAGTGATCGAACATGTCGGTCATGTTTCTGCTGTGAAACTGCTTTTGTGAGCGGGTCAACTACATTGCTTTCTTTAGGTACTCTACAAATCTTCACATCTCCTCATTGTACGATCTCTTGTATGAGATGGAACCGCCGTAGAATATGTTTGGAACATTGGTGCGATCTTGGTTCTTTAGCCTGTGCAATTGCTCTGTTGTTTTCGCAAAACAACTCAATTGCATCACCATCGCTTGGAACCGCTCCATGTTTAGAAATGAACTTCTTGATCCACACAGCTTCCTTTGCAGCATTAGATGTGGCAATATATTCTGCCTCTGGTGTAGAATATGTAACCGTCTCTTTCTTGGAACTCTTCCAGCTCACAACTCCATTGCTCAGGCAAAACACAAATCCAGATTGCGATCTGTAGTCATCTTTGTCAGTTTGGAAGCTAGCATCGGTGTAACCCTTTACCACGAGCTCTTCCTCACCACCGTATACCAAGAATTGATCCTTAGTCCTTCTCAAGTACTTTAGGATGTTCTTTATGGATGTCCAGTGACATTCACCTGGATCTGACTGATACCGGCTCGTCATGCTCAAATCATACGACACATCATGACAAGTACATAACATTGCGTACATGATAGATCCAATTGTTGATGCATATGGAATCTTACTCATTCGTGTTCGTTCATCACATGAACTAGGATACTGGGCTTTAGAGATTGTAATCCCATGGGACATGGGCAAGTTACCTCTCTTAGAACCCTCCATGCTAAACCTCTTTAGCACCTTGTAAATGTATGTGCTATGGCTTAGGCCAAGAAGCCTTCTAGATCTATATATATAGATCTTGATCCCTAGTATATAGGATGCTTCACCTAAATCCTTCACAGAGAAGGTCTTCCCTAGCCAACCTTTTACTGTCTGGAGAGTAGGGATGTCATTTCCCATCAATAGTATGTCATCCACATACAATATGAGAAATATGATTGTGCTCCCACTAACCCTTTTGTAAACACAAGGTTCATCTTCATTTTGACTAAAGCCAAACTTTTTGACTACTTCATCAAAATGTAGATTCTAGCTCCAAGCTACTTGCTTCAATCCATAGATTGACCTTTGTAGCTTACAAACTTTATTGGATTCCTTTGGATCGATAAAACCCTCAAGTTATGTCATGTACACATCCTCGAGTAAATTCCCATTAAGGAATGTTGTTTTGGCATCCATCTGCCAAATCTCATAGTCATGATAAGCTACAATGGCAAGCATGATCCTGATGGATTTAACCATGGCAACTGGTGAGAAGGTCTCATCATAATCAACACCTTGAATTTGACGGAATCCTTTCGCAACAAGTCTACCTTTATAGGTTTGTACATTTCCATCCATGTCAGTCTTCTTCTTAAAGACCCACTTGCACCCTATGGGTTTTACCCCTTTAGGTGGATCCACCAAGGTCCATACCTTGTTCGTGTACATGGATTCCATCTTAGATCTCATGGCTTCGAGCCATTTCTCAGATTTTGGTCCTTTAGTAGCTTCTAGATAGGAAGTTGACTCATCTGCTATGCCCAATTTGTCACTGTCTTGAGTCATGAGAAATCCAAATCTCTCAGGCTCAAGTCATGTCCTACTAGACCTAGGAGGTTCCTGTGTTACATTTGGAACTTGAAATTCTACAACAACTTGTGAGTCTTCATGTTCCTTATGTACCTCCTCAGGTTCTCTACTTTCTTGTTGGTCTCAAAATTCTCCAGGCTCTACATTCCTCCCACTAATTCCTTTGGAAATAAATTCCTTTTCAAGAAATATAGCAGTCCTAGCAACAAACACTTTGTTGTCAGTTGGTGTGTAGAAGTAGTATCCCCAAGTTACCTTGGGGTATCCAACAAAATAGCATTTTTTCAATTTGGGTCCAAGCTTTTCAGGAAATTGTTTCCTAACATAAGCTTCACATCCCCAAATCTTTAACATAGACAAATTGGGACGATTACCATTCCATATCTCATATGGTGCCTTTTGAACCGATTTGGAAGCTACACGACTATGTGTAAATGCTACAGTTTCAAGAGCATATCCCCAAAATGATATTGGAAGTTCGGCTGGACTCATCATTGATCATACCATGTCTAATAATGTATGATTCCTTCTTTCTGACACACCATTATGTTGTGGTGTACCAGGTGGAGTCCATTGTGATACAATACCATGGTCTCTCAGAAGGTCCTCAAACTCTTGGCTTAAGTATTCACCACCTCAATCTGAACAGAGTACTTTAATACTCTTACCAAGTTGCGTCTCTACTTCATTCATGAAAGTCTTGAACATTTCAAGAGTTTCTGACTTGTGTTTCATAAGATATACATAGCCATACCTACTGAGGTCATCAGTGAAGGTATTGAAGTATTGATAGCCTCCTCTAGCATTTGATCTAAAAGGTCTACATACATATGTATGTATGAGCCCTAGCATATCACTAGCTCTCTCACTGTGTCCAGTGAAAGGAGTCTTGGTCATCTTACCTAATAAACATGCCTCACATGTCTCCAATGATACAAAATCAAAAGAGTCTAGATAACCATCCTTATGGAGTCTAGATATGTACTTCTCGTTTATGTGCCCAAAACGACAATGCCATAAGAATGTTTTGTTTGAGTTGTCAAGTTTTAACCTTTTAGTATTTACATTGTATATGCTACTCTCAAGTTCTAATAAGTAGATACCATAAGACATAGGGGTATTGCCATAAAAGATCTCATCTTTAGAAATAGAAATAATTCCATTCTAAATGTGAAATTCAAATCCACTCTTGTCCATACAAGATGCAAAAATAATATTTCTATTAATGGCAGGTACATAATAGAAATTTTCTAATTCTATTACAAGGACCGTAGGAAAAGATAAACTAATAACTCCAACTGTGGTCGAAGCAACTCTTGCTCCATTAGCGACCCACAGCTCGACTTGGCCCTTTCGTAAAGGCTTACTTCTTATCAGATCCTGCATATTAGAACATATGTGAGATCACATCTGGTATCCAATACCCATGATGAAGAAGTATTTAAGTTTATCTCAATAACATATATACCTGAAGTGGAGATCTCTATCCCTTGCTTTATCTTCCTTAGTTCCTCTAGGTAGAGAGGATAGTTTCTTTTCCAATGTCTAGGCTGGTGACAATGGTGACAATTGCCTTCTTTGGAGATCCCACCTTTAGCTTTGAGCGCGGATGACTTTGGCTTCTGTCCGGCTTTAGAACTTTTCTTAGCCTTGCCTTTGCCTTTGGACTTTCACTTTGTCTTGCTGAACATCATCACATACTTGGGCTTGTCTTTTTTCATCTATGCTTCAGTTGTCCTCAACATGCCCAACAATTCTGACAACTGCATGTCAAAATTGTTCATGTTGTAGTTCATGACAAAATGATTATATGATTCAGGCAACGATTTTAGAATCACATCAGTGGCCAACTCTTGACCTAGGGGAAAAACCAGCTTGGATAAGCTTTCCATGTAACCAAATAAAGTGAGTATATGGGTGCCAACTGAGTCCCCCTCTTTCATCTTTCTCCTGAACAAAGCCTTTGAGACATCATATCTCTCCTGTCTCGCTTGATGTTGATACATGTTCTTGAGATGTGTTACCATCTCCATGACATTCATGTTCTCATGCTGCTCTTGCAAATCATAGTTCATTGAGCACAAAATCAGGCACTTGACAACCACAACATCATCAAGGTTCTTCTTGTAAGCATCTTTTTCAGCCTTGGGGGCATTTACGGTGGGTTCCGCTGGCTCTGGTGTTTCAAGGACATAGAGCTTATGCTCATGTGTGAGAACAATTCTTAGCGTCCTAAACCAGTTTTGAAAGTTGGTTCCGGTAAGTTTGTTCTTCTCAAGGAATTATCACAATGAGAAAGTGTGAGTGTTGTTTGCCATTTGATTGCTACAAAAGAAAATTTTTCATTTAGTCCAAAACATTTTGATTTGTAAAGATTTGATAAACGAGATTAATTAGGTCTTTAATTAATTATGCTCCCAGTATTTTATTCAAATTGATAGCCCTCACTATCAACTCAGAAGATTACAACGCACAACCTTCTAGTGAGCCGAGACCCAAAATAATTGGATCAATTCCCAGCCAACGCCGACGTCAAAGACCAAAAACTAAGGTAGGCAACTTTTTCCAATTGTATCATATCCAACTCTTGGATAGATGATCATGCACAACTCCTTGCCATGATGCATCTGTGTGCCTCTAGGTACTTGATCCTATCAAGGTTCCCTAGTTAAGTCCAACCCATAAGCCAACACAATGAGTGTGCACCTTGCAGAGGCAGACCCACGCACCCACCATCATACTTCCATGAGATAGACAGTGTACCACGCGGAGGCGTGCCCAAACATAGTCAATCAAGCTTTTCATGTGTGTTGCTTTATGGAAAGCAACTAAAACTTAATATTATTAATTGAAGGGTTTTATTAATACATATACATATCCAAACACCACATACTTATAGTACGTATCATATACTACTATATCCACAACCACAAATGATAGACATGCAATCACAAACACAAATACATCGGTTATGGCCATACTATTATAATCCTTTGAAGCAACAAAGGATTACAGTCAACCTATGGTCTTATTCATCTCATGCAACACATGTGAATCAACCTGTTAGTCTGTAATGATCAACATTACAATGAACAAATTCATGGATGCTTCATGAGGTTGGAACTTCAAGTTGCTTCTTAGAATTGGATCTTCTTGTTTCTTCTCCATGGACGCTCCTTAGAGTTGGACCTTAAGGTTGCTTCTTGGAATTAGATCTTCATGGTGCTTCTCCATGGACACTCCTTGGAGTTGGATCTTCAAGTGGACTCCTTACATCAAGTTTACAAAAACTAAAACTAATCTTATCTCTATTACATCATATGAGTACAAATATAAAAGGAAAGAATTAATTACACTTTGAAATAAGAGATGAGGTTCGGCATGCAAGCCGAATACTTTATACAAAGGATCCATATGTAACCATTATACATCCATAGCATTCACAAACAAACATATCCACAAGATCGACATCCACATTCATTCACAACATTCACAAAAGGGGATACTAGGCCATAATCGTGCATGCATTCACCACATAAAATAGATTTTAAAGGCGACGTGTATGCTATCATAGGTATATCTACATATACGTATATATATATTCAAATTGCAGTATATTAAATGCGGGACATTCCCCATTAAATAATTGTTTGACTCCCACACAGACTATGCAGGGTATGTAGGGGCAGCACCCCTGTGCGGGGAGCCCATCCAAAATGCCAAAAATAGAAGCCTGCGATGTATGTAGAATTAAGTTTAGATTTGCACATTAGCAGGTTTAATTTGCATTGTATGCAACATAAAAATAGTATACATCGATTCGATCATATCGAAATGAATCCAAATACGCCGTAGATTTACGTTGCCACTGTTGGGCTTTGTGGAGAAAACATGTGCGCGGTAGCAAAAAAAAATTCCACTCAACTCGAAACATGATCTCGTCGACAACAGCATATTCGGAAGGAGTGTTTGCGGGATATACCTTATCACAGAGCAAGTCCGACAATGTCCTACTACACAAAGGTGTGCAATGACGCTTGCCTACATGGACGGAACATCTCTCCCGTTCGTTGTCATAGGAAGATCCGGCAGTGCTCCTTTCATGTGATGATGTGCGCCACTCGTAACGCGCACAGATGACCGTTGCTGTCCTCCGAACATAGGCGTGTCAGCGTCTGCATCTCTACTTCATCCACGGGGATGGATTGGAACTCCACGCCGTGCTTCCTAAGCTGGTGAGAAGGAGTTGTGTCTGTGTGGCAGCATGCTAGCGGCGTGTTCCTCTCCTTCCTCTCCTAAGGACGGTGACAGCTAGGGTTTACGTACGTGAGTGTAAATTGAAAAGCCTCTCTCGATATCTTATATAGATATTGTTCGTCAATCCTTCTTTAAATAGGATACGAAGGGAAGTAGGGTTTCCTAAACCCATCGGTAAATAGAAACGTTGCATTAATTAAATGCTCATGGATTAATTAGAATATTCTGGAATTCATTAATTAACCAAATGATCGCATTAATTGATTAATAAATATCCGAATCCATGCAATCACTTGGGATGGCTCTATGGGCATATATACCAACAACATCGACTTCTAATCATTAAATGTTGAAAAGGTAAAGTCATTGGTCATTTACATAAGTAAACATCTTAAACAAACTAGTTATGAAGTCATTGATTTGTTTTCTAGAAAGAGTCATCATCTAACCATAGACATCCCTTGATTAACAACATAAAAAGTTCCATTGAGAGTAGAGTAAATCCCACAAGCGATTGTTTATTTAAAGCAAGCCGTCAGTAAATGAGCTTCTTAAGTTGATCTCATAAAGGAAACCATTTCAATAACTTTACTAGGACTAACATATTACACTTAGGCATCATTCCAATTTATTTGATGAAGAAACATTAGATCTTAACCATTAGGTCAAGTTAATATATTAAAAGCATCAACTGAAGTATAAGTCTGACCTTTGCATCAAATGACCCAAGAAACCATTGGTTTAAGGCTTAATTGATGCTACAACTACATGCTTACCTCACCATAGGTTGTACAGACTTGATACACCATCAATAGTGACCATTAAGTCACCATAGGTTGTTAGATCAACACTATATTCAGTAATTATCATTGAATATCAAACTAATATCACCATTGATTGACAACATCATTAGGGTACTTAGTTGTTAATCATTAAAATTCTAATTAGGCCAACACCTGACCTAAGGGGTGAACTCAATTGACACCCTTGGTCACCACCATTAGTTTTCATGAAGATGACACCATCGGTTGTTGCAATGGTACCACCATTGAGTCATGTGTTTATAGAAGATATAAACTTTAAACCCTATTATTGACTATTAGTTGATAGGTGTTTAGCACCATCGGTTGTCAAACCAACCTGATCCAAGTAATATTATACCTTAGTAATAACATACACATGATCAAAGGTTCACCTAGAACTAAAATCAGAATAGGAAATATTATAAAAATCAAAATCCAAGTCAAGCACAACTTTTTTGTGCATGGATCATCATTTAAAAGCAAGAACATGAGCTAGCAAGCTTATGGTAAGCAATAAACGTGGATCAAGTTATAAAAATTGCCTCTAATTAGAAGATAAAATCTTAAAAAGAAGAAAACACGAGCAGGTAGGGTAGAAAATCCAAGCATAAGATGTGAGCTCGTCCATCTAGCACCTTTCTTCATCAAATGAGCAAACCCTAAGCATAAGGAGTAAGAAAGGTAGGGTTTTAGAGATTTAGAGCAATTTCTACCATGGAACAGCAAGGTTCCGACCAGGGAAAAGGTAGGAGGAAGGATAAAAATAAAATAAATGGAGGAAGGAAGGGGATTCTTACTCTTTTAGGCCGAGATCACTAAAAGGAAAACCCTAAAAGATAGAAAAACAAAACCCTAGGAGCTTCCAACAACAAATTCTCCTTCTTCTTCTAACTTGGATAGGTCCTCCACAACAAAATAGATAGGGAACGAGGTCCTTAGGAGAAGAGAAGTCATGGAAAGAAAAACTTTCATTTGGGAGCTCAAAAATAGATATATAAAGCTCTAGGATAAGGCAGAGAAGATGCATGAGGTGTCTAAAAAGCTCTCGATGTGTCCATGGCCTTAAACTGTTAAGGATATACAAGTAGCCACACAAGTAGCTGACCTACCATCCATGAATACCTACTTATCCCTCATTTCTTGATTTTGCAAGCAAAGCAAATAAACCATTTACTTGATAGCTCCTAAAGGTAGCTCATCCATAAAGGGGTAAACCCTAAAATGCCCTTGAGGAAAACACCTCCAAACTAAGGTTCATGTAGACTCCCCATGGATCAAAAGTCTCAATAATGATGGGAGAACATCCAAAGAACATAATGAAAGTGATAAATTTCAAAGAAAACCTCTCAATTGGGTAGATTGTAGAAAAGTTGAAAATGTGCATAAAATTGCATTACTTGCACAAACAGTGTCCAAATTGGATCAAACTTGAAAATTAATATTTTATTTATCCCCAAAAAAAAGATTTTATTTATTATTACAAAGCATATAACAAGGTTATATTAAGGTTCTAAACATTCAATTATGATAGCTAAGTATGTTTAATTCTTTAACCAAGGTCAGGGGTCTCTCAACCATAAACCCCTAATAGGGATTTTTCCCCCAAAATCCAAGGTAAACAAAGATGGATACTTGTCATGCACCTCATCTCCAATCTTCCAAATTGTTACTTTCATCACATGATGATGTCATATCATTCTCACAAAAGACATATTATTCTCCCTCAACTCTTGCATGTGTCATCTTGGCTCAACATAAACTGTTGTGCCACCTGTATTGGTCTGGTAGTACCTTTCAACATGGCACTCCAACTGTTGTCCTAAACTATTCTATCTAATGTGCCACACATCATTTATAGGTCATACTTTATGTCTCTTATCAAACATGAAGCATCATGTATCCTGTATCATATGTAACTTTACAAGGTTTCATCTCTATGTTCCTTTAATGATTGTTGTAATTAACAACTCAATCAACCAGGTAGACATCCTCTAATTTTCAAGAACTATGAGGAATATGTTTTTAGAGGATTCTCCAATCATCTCAATGGTGGATTGACCATCTATTTGGTTGAAGAATCATATACTTGTCTATAACTATAACCAATATAATTCCTGATTGATATTGTTCGGGGTAGAGCAATGACATTGTCTTCATATTATAAGGATTCACATAACATACTTAACATAGGTATCATAACTCCAAGAGGATACTTTAGTAAACCTCCAACTCATTCTTTCTAGACTTGTCACACATAAGTACAGTTGATTCATTATTCTTAAGGTTTAACAAAGATATTGACCATGTTACTGACCATCTCTTGAATACTTTGAGATGTTATCATTCAAAGCTTGCTACAACTTGTAAGACATGACCTGAACACTCTATTCCTCCTATTCATAAATTCTATTGGTAAGTTGGTTAGTCTAATGCACATAACCATACACTCATCACTGTTATGTAACTTATTCCATCCACTCTAACTCTTATGCATTGATAATTGATACTATGTTTATCTTAAAGGAAAACAGTAGCACATGTATACTGATGAACAAACCATTTATCCTTGATAGTGGTCTTGCCCAACTATCACTGAACCATACAAAACATTATAGAATCACTTTTGTTTTTCCTTCCAAACAACATTTATAGGGTCATCATCAACTCTCTCTCTCTCTCTAAGGGAGAGGAATACTTGGAGTGTTCATTTTAATAAACATCTCCAACCTTCACATACTTTCATACTGTTGATACATCTTGGATACTAGGATTCATTACCTTGGGATCCACCTCATGCACTATGAGGAACTCACATCCTTATCTCATCTACTTTTACCAACATAACAAATCTCAAGACATAAACTAGGAGCCTTCCTAGTTATTAAATGTCTTAAAAGCAAACTCATCACAAACATTATGATCTTGGAACCATAGTCCAAGCAACTTTCAGCTATAATAAGCCAACCAACCTCATGTTTACAATGAATCAACACATACCGAGTGGCAATGATCCACTTGAAAGATGTGCCCAAGAAAGGAAAGACACAAAGGGAAACACACTTCCCACATCATAGCAACATTGTTCAAGGATCACTAGCAAAAAGGTAACCAATTTTGTTTTCATTATGTAGGTTACAACTTCTATGTATCATTTTACCTTTTTCATTTCAAGTTCGTTGCCTTTAGGATAGAAATCAACATGATTAACATATCTCATTACTCCTTCATTGATGACTATTTATCACACTTGGATATGTTCTCTTATTTTATTATGTTTTTCAACCACTTATCCAGAGGTAAATCATCATTTTCCAAAAAAAATTCATTAAACAAGGACGATCTCCCTTAATTTCTTTCACATGCCATGCTGATTTTACATTAAAATTTTCTTACATACATAGGTTGGTCTGAGATTAACTCACGTTCCACCTTATTACTTTGTCATTGTTCCCATTCATCTTCTCATTTTATACTTATCAAAGGAATTCTCTACATCTTATGTGAATTTCATACCTTGAATCTCTTTATAAAAACAAACTTATCTGTCTTTTACTTTGTTATCTTCTTGAATTACATCTTCAAGAACTCCTCTTTTGCTTATTTGTATTCGGATTTAGATTTCATGTTATTGTATCTTTCTCTTGTAGTTACCAAACATTCACATTTTGATAGTTAATGATGTAATTCACGTCTTCTCTTGAGGTAATATTGAGTTATTTGCACCATGATTTCTGATTCATTATGCTCTTTATTTTGTTTCAAAATGACTACTTGATCAGAGTAATAAAAAAGATAACAATCTAAAAGTTCCATACTTACCTTTTCTTCAATAAGTGAATACCTGGCCAGGGCACCCAAGTATTGAGATTAGGCAGTATGCACCATGTTTATATGTCATTTTCCTAACTTAGACATCATCTTAGTGCAAGGGTCCCTATAGACTCAGTGAACCTAAAGCTCTGATACCAACTTGTGAGAACCTATTACACGAAACGAGATTACTTAAAACATAAAACACAATCATTCACCAATTAACCACATACCCAAAAATATGGGTAAATTAAAACCAATTTCAACATCAACACCCGCTCAGAAACATTTGCATAAGAGCCCAATATCTTTCTTGTATCCATACTATGATAACAATTTGATACAAATTGTTCTATCACCTTAGCCACAACATATATACACATGATAACAATCTTTGAATATGCCACACAAACAAGCATTAACATGCTAAAAAATTCTGATTCATTTGAAACACTATATACAAACTTTTCCTGCCCAGACCTGAGAGTACAAGGATGACTCTGGGACACACTAAACATCTAATCAACTTTCTCAAACATTCATTAGTATAGCTCCTCATTTCTTCCAAAAGTTTGTTTTTGCCACTTCCGATTACCGAAAAAGATTCGGAGAACCACAAGGGTGAGATCCATGTCCCAATAAGAGATATAACCTCCAACAACTTTTATTGATTCCAACATTTCTAGGTAATGAGACAGTTTAATCAGTTTCATCATATGTAACAAATAATCTCAACAACATTGATGATTAAAAAAATACATAATGGAGTAGATAATAACTATATTCATTAGCCAGACTGTGATGGAGTGGACTTTTAGAACTTCTAAATATGTAATGACATAAGTGAAGTCATGCATGTTGAGTTATTTTGAGAATCCCAAGTGTTTTGGTAAAGTTGGAGTGTTAATCAAGGTTTGTATAATGATTTGGATACAGTGAAGCTTGAGTTTCTACAAGCCATGGTAAAAGTTTCATGAGGTTTTGATGTTTGTAGAAGAAGTTATTTAAGTTTTAAATCAGTAACCTTTGTTGATGATTTATGCAAGTTGGACCAAGACATTTGATCTTTTCACCTAAGCTTTAACATAACCTAGTGTCACACCCCTTTTTGGATTTTGGATGGGCTGTGTGACCTTTATTTTGCTCACGGATCTAGTAGTTGCGCTCTCAATGAGATGAGGAATCACAAATCTACTCAAGTCGAGGTTAGTTTCTAACCCATGGATGTGATATCGAGGACAATCGCCTTGTCCCCTACCTTGCGGTTAGAGCAAGGCTAGACCAATTTTTGTCATGGGTCTTGCCAGCCACCACTCGTTATATCATGGGACAATATGGAGATCTAGATGGGTAGTTAGATTCAGATTGTTTAGTCTTCAACGATGACACCTTTTTATGGGGTGTGGTGGTATGAAACGAGAGATGGAACTCTCTCATTCTGTGACCTCTCCACGGTGCCTCACAGTAGTTAGTCAGAAGAAGGGGAGCAAGAATAGAAGCAGCGACCGATGAATATGGGGAACATGATACACTCCCAGTAGCTAGAAGAATCTAATAAGATACCTAGCCCACCATCCCATCGCAATCCCCAAAAACCCACCGTCATGACACCCGTTGGAGGCAGCGAGTCCATGGAGCTCTGAAGTAGCAACTGGAATCTAAGGTTAATGTCGAGCATCTACTGAGTGCGAGTCTTAAGGTTGCGGATGGGTCTCGCAAGCATGGGACAAGATATGTGAGGCATCAGTTTGGAGTTTAGTAGACTGGAGGGTTAACACCTCTTTTACTCCGCTGCACAGGGAGCTGAAGGCCGTGAGCTCCATGATCCCTGAGGAGATGCCTTGAGCAGAGGAAAACAGCAGCCCTGGAGGCTTGTCCTGAGTCACCGAAGTCGATCTTGGCCTTGGTAGCAGAAGAGGATCCCTGCGAGTCTACTGCTTGCTCACTGGAGATGGTCCCCAGTCTGCGGCGATTGCTTCATGGAGGAAGACACCCCGACGTCTATCCATAGAGACCAGGGAAGGAAAGGGATCCGGGCAGAGTTGTTGGTGGAGGAGCACTGCGGCTTGAATGACTCACTGGAGAGGGATCCAATGGTGGCGTTGGTGCCTCACTGATGATGGGAGTCCCACTCGGGACTATGGCGGTGCTTGCATCACGAGGAGGACTCACGTAGAGACACCACTGGGATGAGAACGCGACCAGAAAAGAAAGAAGTAGACCGGGTCCAGACCGCTGAACCAGCTGGCCCAACCAGCAGACCAACAGGCCCTTAGACCGGCCGGGCCGAACACTAAGTGATTCCCTAGTTGCCACGTGGCGGCGTGCCACTGGCCACAAAAAGGTAAATTCCCAATAAATGCTCAGATATTTGAAAATGTCTAGTAATTAGTACGTTTATCTGAAAAATACAAATAAGGTACCTAAATTCTCAGAAAAATGCGTAGAACAACCTGGAACTATAATATCAGGCTTTTGATACTCAAATCTCAGTGATATCATGAAAGATGTGTAATGCTTGTTTAGTGGATAATAAATATCAAAGGATGATATAAAATTATGGAAAAATGTTAGTAGCTCCATAATAATATTTATAGTACACCTGATGTCAGTAATGATCATGTTGATGCACAAAATTATGTAATTTTCTCTATATGGCTAATTAGGGCTAATAAGGTTAAATAAAATGCAATAAATGCATACATGGTCAATAAATGATGAAATTCACAGAGTAAGCCTATATCAGTATATGGAACCTTAGTTTTAATTATGAGATCATAATGATGAACAAAATCCATGTTATATGAAGTTGACCCTTAATACATGGTTTTAAACCCTAATCTCGGTTAATGGTGTAACCTAGGGTTAATTAATGTGCACAAAAATGCTATGGAAGATAATGTTCAGATAATGAATCATAATCTGGAATATGACATCAGTATGATTATTCTAAGACAAGAATGCAAGTCATGATGAGAATATCCTAATGAGTTAAGAAAACCCTAAAATGGATACAATTAGGGTTAAAATGAGATGTAAGATGATGTGAACCTGACGGTGATATGTAATCTTATCTTAATCAGGGTTGACCAAGGTTAGAGTTGACCTGAGGAATATGTGATGATTAGGATATTTTGATCAAGGTACGCCATTACCTCTTACTTGGCCTATTATACAATATGCTTGTGTTATATGTGTAGTAAAATACTTGGCATATGATATTGGTTGAAATGATTGTTCCTGTATGTCATGTTGATTGAGCTTTTCCATACTTATGACTATGAACACATGAAACATAAAGTATCTGATCCATCATATGATAGCACTAACTCTTTGGTAGTACAGTGCATTGAAGAAACATCAAAGCCCTTGGTGGCAGATGTACGAGTTATATGACATGGCCTAAAAAACATCAAAGCCCTAGGGGCAGATGTACGAGATATATGATGGAAACTAAGCTTAAAATATGTGTTCTCTTTTGTTAATGAATATCTTCATGCAAGTATACGCTTTCTTATATTCTTCAGTTACTGCCAAGTATATTGGTTTTATCTTATTGCCAAGATATGATGAGAGGTATATAAAAAGACACGTAGGCGTACCCAGTACAATATTCTTGAAATATTGTGTTGACGTGTACCGCATGTAATCTTTTGTTTAGGTTGTGGTTATGCGCTTGAAGATCCTGGATAGTTGAGAGTTGTGTGGCGAGATGATGTACAGGTGGACATGTTGTCTTAAGATCCTATAGTTCAGTGGTAGTACATGTATATGTATAAGTTTTGTTGTTCAATATGTAATATCAAATGTTGTAACAATTCATGTTGTAATTATATGTTGAATGGTGAACATGTGTTTTGGTTTGTTTATTGTTCATGTGCATGTGCTACTGAGTGTTTCCTTTTGACTCCTTTAATTTTCTCTTTCTTAGCCTAGTGTGGGATGTTTAAATTGGGATTCTTGTTGAGGTGAGGGTTTCAATTTGGACGTCACACATCAGATTAAGTTTTTGGAAATCTGGGGATGTCACAGGTGGTATCAGAGCATGAACAATAGCAAAGCCTGACATTTGCTCATCATGCAACTCAAAACTAAAGAACCATGAACTTAATAATCTTTAGGGTTAGATTAGTCGTCTTTTAGAGAAACCCTAGACATATGGCCCTCGTTGTCTAGAGTAGCTACACTAGTCTACAACATGTTCTCACCCCTTTCCTTAGTTTTCATGACACTATACTCTCTACTATGTGTGGGGCACTCATTTCAGGATTTGGTTTTGGATTCCAACTGGATCGAACCATGATAGTTTCTCTGACGCTTGTTTTATTGGAGAAAACTATATAATATTTTAATATGTATATGTATTACAAAAATGTGTCCCCACACATGTACGAGTAGGAGGTGGCCATGCAACCTAAGTGGAAGTGAATGACATCAGTCAAGAAGAGAGAGTAGTTCTAGATTAGATGTCTAGAGCCTTTTTGTATATATGATAGATGGAATAGATGAAATAAGTTTTGATGACCTAAGTTGTATAGAGCTAATATAAGATGGTTTATGATGATATATGTTTTTCTTTGAGGACTTAAGTTCAGTTTTGAGGATGCAAGATAAGTTCTGACGATGTAAGTAAATTGGATTTTATGTGATAAGTTATGTTAAGTTAAGATAAGATGTGAGTCAGCATGAGCCTCAAGCTCTTTTACAAAGGAGGACCTCTAGTGTTGGGACCAGTTTCGAGGTTAACTCCAGAGAGAGTGAGACCCATTGGGATAAGGTTAGAGAACCTAAACTCCAAGATATGAGAATTATGAGATATGTGATATGTCCTAAACTAGACTACTCCTGAGTGATTGAGATGAGTTTCTCTATGTATGATTCCTATGGTCTTATTGAACCCTAGGTGTCCTTAGGAGGACCAAACCCTAGAGTCAGAGAGAGGCTGGTTATATGTGCATCTGCGAATAAGAATGTGAGAACCTACCATGTGGGTGAGGGAGAGAGAGTCCCAAGACCCTAGAGGAGGTAAATGATGTTAGTATGTTGAGAAGCCTCATGCTCGGGTTGGTGGTTTCCCACATAGGAATCTAGTGGTGTATATAAGAGAGTTTTGGGTAAGCATGTTTCATGGGTAGAGACCTGTGAATGGAATGTCATAGCATGTTTTAGTTTGTACCTATGTGGCTTGAGCTTGTAAGACTATCACTAGTTCCAATGAGGTAATCTAAGAACCCTATACTAAGAGAGGGAAGATAAGTTTTTGTTATGAGATACTCATAGAGTTGAGTTAGCTCAGAGAGACTGAGCTTGGCACTACCCTTGTGGTAAGGGTTAGGAGGGCCTCAGTTGGACTAGATAAAGTTTTGGATATATGTTTAACAAGCCACTCACATAAGTTGTTTAGCACTACCCTGATATAATATATGTAAGGATGTGACCTAATCTCGAGATGTGATATATATAGACATGATATAACGGAAACCTAGAGATAGTTTGATAGATATCAATGTATAAATGGTTAACCATATACATGAATAATGATGATAATATGAATATGTGGCTAATATTGTGATGAAATCTCTAGTAAATGTTGAAATTTATTATGGGTAATGAAATAACATCATATGAAGGAAACATGTTACATGAAGTGTTAATCTTTAACGCTTAATAAAGATGAACTATATAGTTCGACAATTAGCACAACATAACGATTATGACACCTTGATATGATCTAGATGGATAAGGTGGGTTAACCTTAGTTACCTCCCTCCTAAAAGACATATGTTAATGATGAACATGTTCTAAGAACTATCTCAATAAAATATTGATGACACCTTGATGTATGAGTTAATCTTAGTTAACTTCTTTAGAACATGGTTCTATGATGTGAGAACCCTAATGCATGGGTAAAGTTAAAGATGCAATCCCAACATATGAGATATGTCATGACATAATCAGAGTTTCTAAACCCTTGTTTTTCCTTGGAGTATATGAATGGCTTAATTTTGAGGACAAAATTTCTTTTAAGATGTATATGATGTGACAAATTGGTTTCTGGCTTAATTCCGTGGGCGGAATTTCTTTTAAGGTGTGTAGGATGTGATGGAGTGGACTTTTAGAACTTCTAAATATGTAATGACACAAGTGAAGCCATGCATGTTGAGTTGTTTTGAGAATCCCAAGTGTTTTAGTAAAGTTGGAATGTTAATCAAGGTTTGTATAATGATTTGGATACAGTGAAGCTTGAGTTTCTACAAGCCATGGTAAAAGTTTCACGAGGTTTCGATGTTTGTAGAAGAAGTTATTTACGTTTTAAATCAGTAACCTTTGTTGATGATTTATGCAAATTGGACCAAGACATTTGATCTTTTCACCTAAGCTTTAATATAACCTAGTGTCACGCCCCTTTTTGGATTTTGGATGGGTTGTGTAACCTTTCTTTTGCTCATGGATCCAGTAGTTGCGCTCTCAATGAGATGGGGAATCACGGATCTACTCAAGTCGAGGTTAGTTTCTAACCCTTGGATGCGATATCGAGGACAGTCAGCTTGTCCCCTACCTTGCGGTTAGAGCAAGGCTAGACCAGTTTTTGTCATGGGTCTTGCCAGCCACCACTCATTAGATCGTGGGACAATATGGAGATCTAGATGGGTAGTTAGATTCAGATTGTTTAATCCTCCACGATGAAACCTTTTTGTGGGGTGTGGTGGTATGAAACGAGAGATGGAACTCTCTCGTTCTGTGACCTATCCACGGTGCCTCACAGTAGTTAGTCGGAAGAAGGGGAGCAAGAATAGAAGCAGTGACCGATGAATATGGGGACAAGATATACTCCGAGTAGCTAGAAGAATCTAATAAGATACCTAGCCCACCATCCCATCGCAATCCCCAAAAACCCACCGTCATGACACCTGTTGGAGGCAGCGAGTCCATGGAGCTCTGAAGCAGCAACTAGAATCTAAGGTTAATGTCGAGCATCTGCTGAGTGCAAGTCTTAAGGTTGCAGATGGGTCTCTCAAGCATGGGAGAAGATATGTGAGGCATCAGTTTGGAGTTTAGTAGACTGGAGGCTTAACGCCTCTTTTACTCCGCCGCATAGGGAGCCGAAGGCCGTGAGCTCCACGATCCCTAAGGAGATGCCTCAAGCAGAGGAAAATAGCAGCCGTGGAGGCTTGTCCTGAGTCGCCGAAGCCGATCGTGGCCTTGGTAGTGGAAGAGGATCCCTACGAGTCTACTGCTTGCTCACTAGAGATGGTCCCCAGTCTGCGGCGGCGGCTTCATGGAGGAAGACACCCCGACGGCTATCCACAGAGACCAAGGAAGGAAAGGGATCCGGGCGGAGTTGTTGGTGGAGGAGCACTGCAGCTCAGATGACTCACTGGAGAGGGATCCAATGGTGGCATTGGTGCCTCACCGAAGATGGGAGTCCCGCTCGAGACTCTAGAGGTGCTTGCATCGCGAGGAGGACTCACACAGAGACACCACTGGGATGAGAACGCGACCAGAAAAGAAAGAAGTAGACCGGGTCCAGAACACTGAACCAGCCGACCCAACAAGTAGACCAACAGGACCTTAGACCGGCCGGGGCGAACAATAAGCGATGCCCTAGTTGCCACGTGGTGGTGTGCCACTGGCCACAAAAAGGTAAATTCCCAATAAATGCTCAGATATTTGAAAATGTCTAGTAATTAGTACGTTTATCAAAAAAATACAAATAAGGTACCAAAATTCTTAGAAAAATGCGTAGAACAACCTGGAACTATAATATCAGGATTTTGATGCTCAAATCTCAGTGATATCATGAAAGATATGTAATGCTTGTTTAGTGGATAATAAATATCAAAGGATGATATAAAATTATGGAAAAATGTCAGTAGCTCCATAATAATATTTATAGTACACCTGATGTCAGTAATGATCATGTTGATGCACGAAATTATGTAATTTTCTCTATATGGCTAATTAGAGCTAATAAGGCTAAATAAAATGCAATAAATGCATACAAGGTCAATAAATGATGAAATTCACAGAGTAAGCCTATATCAGTATATGGAACCTCAGTTTTAATTATGAGATCATAATGATGAACAAAATCCATGTTATATGAAGTTTACCCTTAATACATGGTTTTAAATCCTAATCTCGGTTAATGGTGTAACCTAGGGTTGATTAATCTGCACAAAAATGCTATGGAAGATAATGTTCAGATAATGAATCATAATCTGGAATATGACATTAGTATGATAATTCTAAGACAAGAATGCAAGTAATGATGAAAATATCCTAATGAGTTAAGAAAACCCTAAAATGGATACGATTAGGGTTTAAATGAGATGTAAGATGATGTGATCCTGACGGTGATATGTAATCTTATCTTAATCAGGGTTGACCAAGGTTAGAGTTGACCTGAGGAATATGTGATGATTAGGATATCTTGATCAAGGTATGCCATTACCTCTTACTTGGCCTATTATACAATATGCTTGTGTTATATGTGTAGTAAAATAGTTGGCATATGATATTGGTTGAAATGATTGTTCCTATATGTCATGTTGCTTGATCTTTTCCATACTTATGACTATGAACACATGAAACATAAAGTATTTGATCCATCATATGATATCACTAAACTCTTTGGTAGTACAGTGCATTGAAGAAACATCAAAGCCCTTGGTGGAAGATGTAACATCAAAGCCCTTGGTGGCAGATGTACGAGTTATATGACATGGCCTAAAAAACATCAAAGCCCTAGGGGTAGATGTACGATATATATGATGGAAACTAAGATTAAAATATGTGTTCTCTTTTGTGAATGAATATCTTTGTGCAAGTATACACTTTCTTATATTCTTCTGTTACTTCCAAGTATATTAGTTTTATCTTATTGCCAATATATGATGAGAGGTATATAAAAAGACATGTAGGCGTACTTAGTACAATATTCTTGAAATATTGTGCTGACGTGTACCGCATGTAATCTTTTGTTTAGGTTGTGGTTATGCGCTTGAAGATCCTAGATAGTTGAGAGTTGTGTGGCGAGATGATGTACATGTGGACCTATTGTCTTAAGATCATGTAGTTTAGTGGTAGTACATGTATATGTATAAGTTTTTCTGTTCAATATGTAATATCAAATGTTGTAACAATTCATGTTGTAATTATATGTTGAATGGTGAACATGTGTTTTGGTTTGTTTATTGTTCATGTGCATGTTCTACTGAGTGTTTCCTTCTTACTCCTTTGATTTTCTCTTTCTTAGCCTAGTGTGGGATGTTTAAATTGGGATTCTCGCTGAGGTGAGGGTTTCAATTTGGACGTCACACATCAGATTAAGTTTTAGGAAATCTAGCGACGTCACACAGACTGTTCTAATATTCCTATTAATAGTATAAGGAGTCTAGCAGCATGATCATCTCTAACATCATGAATAAGTCTAGTATCATAAGCATAGCTAACAACATCACGATGTCTAAAAAATTGAACATATCAAAATTATAAGTAGAGCTAACAATATAAGCACAACTAACTGCATAAGGATGATTAGCAGTATAGGAATATCTAGTTACAAAGGCATAGATATCAATATAAGCATAGTTAACATCATGTGATAATGAGTGTCATCATCATAGCCAATAGTAATAACATATCTATCAACTTAAACATGACTATTGTATGTACACATTTATAAGATGATCATATTTACAACATAAGAATATCTACTATCTTTTAATGCATTAAATGTTATCTCTATGTATAGATAACAACAAGGGCTATCATCCAATATGAAGTGTCATGTATAACCCTAAACAGATTTGCTAGACGGTTGTATTACATCTTTTATTATGCCCTTAGGAATTTGTGGATACCACTCAAGTTCCAACTGACCACTTCTTGGTTACAATTAGTGCCATACAAGATCTAGGAAGAGTTAGACTCCTAAGATCTTCTTCGCCCGTGGTGACTATGGGTCTTCCATAGCAACACATAAGGTCAAGATGCTAACAGCCTAGTCTGTCCTTAGTACAAGTCATGACACTACTGAAAGAGGTGGGTACATATACCCTACCATCTGAGGTACAACCGTTGTTGTCCTCCAATCTCATCACATATATAATCAGTGATACACAATCACATCCATTCTCAAACTAAGGGCTAGGTATAACCACAATCATCCCCCTAAACACTTGGATTTAGGATGACAAGCACCCCACATACTCAATAGTATGCACTCTGAGTTTCCCTTATGAATACTCATTTCACCATTTGGCAAGTTCTAACACTCAGATGGATATATGGAACAGGGAACTACATGATTAGAAATTCACTTGATTAGTTATTTTCAATTGGGTGAATTAAGGATGCATCAAACAAGTGGACATACAAACCCTAATTCACTTCTAGCAAACATTTCTATATAGCAATTTTAGAAGATATAAAACATAAAAGACATATTGTTCACAATCTCATCATTACATGATGCTATTCACTTGCCATTCATGAGACTACACTTATCATCATACTATCACAAGATACAAATACTTTTCACAATATCACAGGGTATAAACCCTTAGCAACACACGAGGAATACATCTCATTTATGGATCAACCATGCCCAAAGGTCATTAAGACCATCATTCTATTACTTACAAGAGCATCATTTTATTTGCATGCCTTATAACAAGGCTCAACAAAATCACTTACATATAATACACCGAATTAGCATAATATTTCATTAATGAGCTAGGAGATTTTCATAAACAATCATAGCAGGGTTATATTAACATTAAGAACATTCCTTTATCACATCAACATGCAAGGAATCTTGACATGATTAACCCTCATCATACTCATAATGCACATGTTTAGCATAAGAATGTATCAACCATGTGGCTATGATAACCACCAATTAACATATTAAGGTTATGATCATATTAAGGAGGCCATTTTACCATCATTCCATCATATAAGAATGTTAAACATGAATACTCACCTTTATATATTTGCATTAGAGTTAGGTTCAACAAGATAAATTATATTAATTTTATTAATCAACACTTATACCCAAATCCTAACTCACGACATCCCCATTGGATCATGGATACATAAGGTGAAGCATTACCATCACATTCCATACTATTCTCAAGTATGAATCCACACATAAATCAAGGTGTAACCATTGGGTTATAGCATACTAAGGTTTCAACAACAATAAGAGAGCACTCCATAATTATATTTATCATTCAAGGACTATTCATACCCAATTACCATCATTTAGTTATATTAAAGCTAGGTATAACAAGCTATACCTCATTAGGGTTACCCATTAATTCATTATGGTGATTATAAATCATAATCATACGAGGGCAAAGAAAGTTGACCGGCCTAAATCGCGCATCCTAAAATTGGAGGCGTATTTGAGGTAGTCGAGCCTTCACATTTATAACCCGAATCCTTCGAGGCCCCCGCAACTTTGTTTACGGGGTCGAAGTAGTCATACGGGGTCGAACATAGGGACAAGGTGGGTCGTGTTGACGACTCTGAATCGACACTCTACACTCCGGTGGGTATAAAGAGATATTAAAGTTCCCCGAAAGGGAACAAAAAGCTGTCACGATTAAATCAATGAAAACTATCTCCAACTGGAGTTACAAGAAAGATTAAGATTTTGTCATTTAGCAGTTTTTAGGAATTTTCATGCAACAAAAAATAGAAAGATAAACTGCAGTTTAAGGCGTAATGCAAGGGATAAAACTTTAGTAAGACAAGCGGTAGCAGTAACACCCTGCACCCCTCCTCTCAGAGCAGGTACCTCTAACCAAGCTCCAACACCCCTCTCGAGGTTGCTGGGCTCAAGTTAGAGTGGAATGATACTAAAACAACTCCGTTCCGGGCACTTTCGTACTCCAGAACCGGACCAAACACTAGAGCCACAACCCAACTCTCGAAGTAGTCGCGACGGGAAAGACGATTCAGTAGCTAAGCGAAACGCGATCCAAAACATGCAAGCTAGAGTTCGGATATCCAACACAGCAGTTACCCAATCATAAGGCACCAAGCACTAAACAAATAGCAATTAAGCATTTCTATTTCCAGAAGCAATGAGGGTCTTGATACAATGCATAAGCTAAGAATTTAAATAACAGAATTAAAGATAGATGTCGCCTTCTTGATGTAGAAGAACGACAGACTACTGTAGCTCTCCTGCCTGATACCGGTCAGGAGCCGAGCCCGATACGGCAGTGTCGGGTGGCACCCCCTCTCGGGCAGCGCCAACTGACGACTGACGGTATCGCTCAAGGACCCTGGCCGATACGCTCATGTCGGGCGACGCACCCTCTCGGGCAGCGACGACTGATGGGCGGAGCGTATCGGGTTCGATATCATGTCGGGCAAAGAGTTACGAGTCTACTATTGGGCACTCGTGTCGCTCATCTTCGCTGCCCGGTATCGGCCCGCAGTGTCGCCTGGGACAACACTAAGTGAGCCATCCCTTCCCTCTCGGGATGAGGGAAAGTCCACCTCTCCGACCCGTCTTTTCGGCTTCCTGTAGCTGCTATTTATACCGGCGGTTGAAGGAGTTATGGTGCTGGAAACGCCACATAGCTCCCTTATACGCCGGTCGATGGATGTGGACGGCCGATACAGGTATGTCTCGACGCGAGGTGCTGGCTATCGGTCACGTGGCTGGCGGCACGCCTGCCGGTGGGTGGCTGTGTCGCCCGACGAGTTTGGTCGTCGATGCGGCTTTGGCTCCCTGTCGGGTAGATGGTATGTCGGCCGACACGTCCTTCTTGCGCAGCGCCCTTCTCCGCCGATTATTCTCGTGTCGCCCAGCCCCTGTCGGGCTGAGTTGTATCGGGCGTCAGGAAGGTCGAGACGGGCTTAGACTTATTGTGGGCCGGAATCGGCCTTATTGCACAAAAATGAGGAAAACTCTGTAGAAGGTAGGAAAAATTGGAATAAGAGCGTTGCTTGGCCAATTATTGCGAAAATGCTAATAAAATAGAGGAAAATAGCAGAAAAGGGTAGTTTTGATAATAGAATAAAGGGCAAAAACGTCACAAAATTTGGTGTTATCAACTCCCCCAAACTTAGCTTTTTGATTGTCCTCAATCAGTATTTAAACTAAACTCTGTGTTGCTTCTTCTTGCACAGTAAAACTTTAAGGCTAAAGGGTAGCACAAGATTTGTGGTGTCTTGGAGGTAATGCTGTCTTAATGCGAACAAAAGACCTTTCCCTACTTGCCTTATTATTTAAGTAAAATTTTTCTTCTCCACAGCTTCAGCGAGACTTTGGTGTATGATTCCGAAGTTAGCTTCCACACCAAACAGCTTTATTTTAGGGGCAGAAAGTTGTGTATAGGGTAGGCTAAAGCTTTTTGGGTTTTTCTTCTTGTTTCCCATCAGTCCATCCAGGTAAGGGTCTGTTAACGGGCAAGTGGTCCCTGCAGTCCAAGCCAGTTGGCTTTAGAGCAGTGATTTCACATCCTACGTACCACTGCCCCGGATCTACCATGCCTAAAGATGGGTACTTTTGGAAAACAAGTGTGTATATATATATTTTTTTTCTTTTCTTTTATTGGGCACAACTCTCATGCTTTTATTCACACTCATAAGGCTTCTTTCTCTTTTTGGGATTTTTGCTGGGTACGCTGTTTGGGCAGCTTTTTCCTTCTCCATACTCGTCTCTTAGCTGTTTGCGAGATTATTATTTTTCAGAAAATTTTGGATGGCAAGGCACAATCTTTTGTTTGTTTGAGACAGCATTATCAGAAAGATATGACAGAACTTGTAACTCGTTAAATATACAGAAAGTAAACTTTGCAAGAAGTCACAACAAGTTTTTATTATTATTACAACAACTTTGTACATATGCATAGGGACAGGAATTTTGCAAAGGAAAGATTTTTGGAAATTTTTATATGGCATGCATGCGTACATAAGAAATACAGGGAGCTATAAGGGCACATCAGGTAAAAGAGAATGAATATCGTAGAAAGCTTGAAGCGATAAAATTTTTATACCTCCCTCACTGGCATACCCCCCCAAACTTACTTTCTACTCTGTCCCAGAGTAGAGAAGAAAGCAAAAGTGAGGTAAAGCTCAGCCAGTGAGGGTTAGCTTTCTGATGTGCTGCAAAATGCTCCTACGAAGTTGCAGCATGCCATTGGGAGGTTGTCTAGCGGGTTCGCTTCGGCGGTGTAGCGGTTGAGTGTGAACGTAACCCTCAAAATTCACTTCTGGCCCACCTTTTCTTCACATCTCCGTTGTAAACATAAACAAAGGGACTGATTATCCGTCCCTAGTTTAGTTCCTAGGAGTGTGTAGTCAGGGTGGGTCCTCTCCCTTAAGAGGACGGAACCGAGGTGCCTCGAGTTTGTTCGGAGGCCTTGGTTGCCGCACTCTTGCTGTCTCTGGAGGTGGTCCCAAGCCACCCCATAGACAGGCTGATAACTAGGTGACTTGCTATTGGAGCTACCAAATCACGAAAGATCTCCCCTTTTACTGTTGTTTCCGTTTCTGCCCGACTGTGGTTGCTGTTTCCCCCGCCGTGCTTGTTGGCACGGCCAGAGGTTTGCTCCATACGAGCCATACCTGTTATTTAAATTTAGAATTTATTCATCTGTTAGGCAAGGAAGATGAAAAGAAACACTTATTAAAACTGGGCGATAAGGGATCGGACGATACGATGTTGTCGCGTGATATGACTCGACGCCCGGCACATGTGTGTCGGGCGATTCGAGGTCACATGAAGCAAAAACATGACATCGTCGTGAGAAGCATGACGCCCGATACGATGCATAGGGAAAATGCTATCGACCGGCGTTACGCGCGAAAGCATGTCGGGCGATAGAAAATCTGCAGGTCATGTAAACCTGATAAGCGGCTTGGTAAAAGATACTGGCGTCGGGCGACAGGGTTATCGGCCGATAAATGTGTCGGTCTATAACCCTATCGGGCGACAAGCCATGTCGTTTGGTAAGAAAACAACAAGCCGGCCGATACGCTTCGCACGATGCAAAACCTGTGCCGGGCGAGAGAAAATGTGTCGGGCAAAATGTGTGTCGGGCTATACCTTTTCTCTCAGGAGGCTTCGCCCGATACCAGGGCGAACGCAAGATGACCGACACACGAGAAAAAGGGAGGATCACTGCATGCGTTCCCGGTGGCAAAAAGGAGAAAATGATAGCCCGACACGAAGAAACCTCCACGCTATTTATAGAGAACCCAGCTGGGGGTAAAATGGGCAAAACATGGCGCGCGTCGGGCAGTCCCATCGGGCAGTCCAAGGGTTATCCGCTGCCCTTGCGACGCCCGGGGCAAGGCTGCCCGATACCAGCGGTTCTGTGCCCAGCTGGTCGACACGGTAGAAAAGCGGGCGGTCAAAAGGCCAAAACTAAACCTGGGTGAAGTAAAAGGCCTTTGCAGGGTAAAACATCATTGGTATAGAGAAGGATCTCCTACCTCAGATGATATTACTCCTCAAAGTTCCGCAAAACACAGCGGTGGCCCATAAAACAAAAAGAGTCAGCACACGTGCGCATGCACTGACTCAGGCCTTATTACAGTCCATAATGTTTGTTTTTGCAAAGAAAAGAAATGAATCCTAATCTATGACTCGGGCTGCCTCCTGAGGAGCGCTGAAGTTTCCGTCGCCAGCTCGACCGGTGTAGGCTCTTCGGTTGTACCCACATCCAGCAAGTCAATCTCCGCTTTCCTGACAAAAGCTTCGTCTTCATAAAACCTTTTCACTCTGTGCCCATTCACCTTGAAGATCTTAGTCGGGTCATCCTTGTCGCGAAGCTCCATCATTCCTGACAGGTATATTTTTGACACAGAAAACGGTCCCGACCATCTTGTCTATAATTTTCCAGGAAAAAGACGGATGGAGGACTTGAATAGCAAGACCTTATCCCCTTCGTTCACATCCTTTCTCCTAAGGTGGGCATCATGCCACATTTTTGTTCTTTCCTTGTAGATCTTTGCATTCTCGTAGGCGTGAATCCTCATCTCTTCGAGCTCTTGAAGCTGCAAAAACCTCTTTTCTCCTGCTTTGTCTAGGTCCATATTTAGGAACTTGATCGCCCAAAGGGCCTTGTGTTCTAGTTCCAAAGGAAGATGGCAGGAATTTCCGTATATAAGACGGTAGGGGGTGGTTCCAATGGGCGTCTTGTAAGCAGTACGGTAGGCCCATAATGCGTCGTCAAGTTTCATAGACCAGTCTTTCCGCGTGCGGCTGACAGTCTTTTCTAAGATCTGCTTGATCTGTCTGTTTGAGACCTCTACCTGCCCCGACGTCTGTGGGTGATAGGGCGTAGAGATCTTATGTTTTACTCCATACTTTCGTAGGAGCGCTTCGAACTACCTTTCTCCGAAGTGTGACCCGCCGTCGCTTATTACGGTGCGTGGTATACCGAAACGTGGAAAGATGGTCTTCTCAAAAAGCTTGGTAACCGATTTGGCGTCGCATGTTTGGGTGGCTATCGCCTCTACCCACTTCGATACATAATCTACTGCCACTAGTATGTATTGATACCCTTGGTATGGGGGAAACGGCCCCATCTAATCAATTCCCCATACGCCAAATATTTCCACTTCGATCCAGCTTGCCATCGGCATTTCATTCCTCCGCCCTATATTTCCCGTTGACTGGCACTCTTTGCAAACCTTTACAAATCGTGCAGCATCTTTAAATAAGGAGGGCCAGTAGAAACCTGATTGTAGCACTTTCGCCACTGTTCTTTCGCTACCCAGGTGTCCACCGTAGGGGGAGGCGTGGCATCCCTTCAGGATATCAGCGGTTTCTTCTTCCGGGATGCACCTCCTGTACAAGTTGTCTGTGCATCTTCTGAACAGGAGAGAATCATCCCAGTAATAATTCTTGGCATCCGCGAATAGCTTCTTCTTTTGATTGTAGGTGATGTCAGGAGGCAGCTCTCCACAAGCAAGGAGATTGCAGATGTCTGCAAACCAGGGCAAACCTTCTTCTTGAGCTTCAGCCATCATAAGAGCTTCGTCGGCAAAGTCGTCGTCGATTTGTGGTCCTCTCTGTCTCTCATCCACTATCCTCGATAGGTGGTCCGCGACCACATTTTCCGTGCCCTTCTTGTCGATAATTTCATGATCGAACTCTTGGAGCAACAAGGCCCATCTCAACAACCTGGGCTTTGTGTCTTTCTTTTACATTAAGTATTTTATTGCCCCATGATCTGTGTATACTTTGACCTTGGATCTGACGAGATATGACCTGAACTTGTCAAACGCGAAGACGATCGCGAGCATCTCCTTCTTGGTGGTTGTGTAGTTTACCTATGCTTCATCCAACGTGCGACTAGCGTAGCAAATCACATGGTGCCTTTTATCTTTCTTTTGCCCCAGGACTGCTCCAACTGCGTAGTCCCTAGCATCGCACATTAGCTCAAAGGGTAAACCCCAATCTGGCGCTTGAAGGATAGGTGGTGATACTAAAGCATTTTTCAGGGTCTGAAAAGCACTGAGACAATCATTAGAGAAAACAAATTCAGCATCTTTTACCAGAAGATTGGACAATGGCTTGGAAATCTTTGAGAAGTCCTTGATGAATCTTCGGTAATATCCGGCGTGCCCGAGGAAGCTTCTTATCCCCATGACGGATTTTGGTGGAGGAAGCTTAGATATAGCTTCGACTTTGCTGGTATCCACCTCGATCCCACGCCTTGAGATCTTATGCCCTAGAACGATGCCCTCCCGCACCATGAAATGACATTTTTCCCAGTTCAGGACCAGGCTGTTTTCCTCGCACCTTTGGAGTACTAACGACAGATTCTTCAAACAACTATCAAAGTCCTTTCCATAGACAGAGAAATCGTCCATGAAAACTTCCACGATGTCTTCCAGAAAATCTGAGAACATTGATATCATGCATCTTTTAAAGGTGGCGGGAGCGTTGCAGAGTCCGAAGGGCATCCTTCTAAAGGCATAAGTTCCGTAAAGGCAGGTGAATGTCGTTTTCTCCTGGTCGTCGGGTAAGATGGGTACCTGGTAAAATCCTGAAAAGCCATCAAGAAAACAAAATAATCGTGATGTGCTAATCTTTCAAGAACTTGGTCAATAAAAGGTAGCGGAAAATGATCCTTTTTGGTAGCCTGATTTAGCTTTCGGTAATCAATGCACATTCACCAACCGGTGACGGTCCTTACCGCCACCTCGTCACCCCTTTCACCTTTAACCACAGTCATTCCGCCTTTCTTGGGTACTACGTGGATCAGGCTTACCCAATTGCTGTCGCTAATTGGGTAAATGATCCCCGCGTCCCTAAGCTTTATTACCTCTTTCTTGACGACCTCCTTGAGCATCTGATTCAGCTTCCTCTGGGGTTGGGCCAGAGGCTTGGCGGACTCATCTAAGTTGATGTGATGCATGCAAAGGGCGGGGCTAAGGACTTTGATATCATCTACGGAATATCCTATAGCCCCCCTGTGGAGTCTTAACTCCTCAAGGAGCCGGTCTATCATTTACGATGACTGGGTTCCTCTGTTCTTCATCTAAAAATTCGTACTTCATCCCTTCAGGCAACACTCTTAAATCCAGCTTTGCTTGGGGTGTCTCCTCCTGAGGTTCTCCCTCAAGGGAGGCATACTTTGTAGAGTTCACCTCCTTCTCTTCTTCTTGCAAGTCTTTGTCAGAAAGGTTGAAAAGGTCGAGATGCCTCACGACCTCAGGATCTTTGAGGTCGGGATCCCGACAGCTTATTGCCCTTGCGAGCGGGTCCACTGTCCGGATATCCTCCTCTATTTCCTCGCAGAACTTATTGTAACTATTCACAAAACAGGCCGATTCAGACAGGGATGGACCTCTCATGATCTCCTTCATCTTGAAGTCCATGTGGTTGTTTCCAACTCTCAAGGTGATTATCCCTTCAGAGACATCAATCAGCGCCCTCCCTGTTGCCAAGAAAGGGCATCTGAAGATGATCAGACATCTGGGATCCTCAGCTGTGTCGATGACGACGATGTCGCAGGGAATAAAGAAATCACCGACCCTAATCGGCACATCTTCGACAATGCCAACAGGTCTTTTGAAGGAGTGATCCGCCAGTTCAATCCGCATATTGGTTCGAACCATGTCGGTTAAACCCATCCTTTGCGCGAAACTTAAGGGCGTGAGGCTGATGCTCGCTCCCAAGTCCGCTAGACCCTTCCGCTCGACATTGTCCCCGATGGCGAATGGGATTGTGAAAGCTCCGAGATCCCTTCTCTTAGTTGGCAAGTTGGGCTTTACGAAGGCAGAGGAAGTAGAGGCTAGGTACACTGTCTCTATCCTTCCTCCCCTTCTCTTCTTCATTATTAGATCTTTGAGAAACTTGGCATATGTGGGCATCTCCTCCAAAGCGTCAAGGAAGGGGACTTCAAGATGCAGCTTCCTGATCGAGTCCATGAACCTTTCGTGCCGGTTTTTCAGATTTGCCTTGATCAGCTTGTACGGGAACGATATCCTGGGAGCATAAGGATTCCTCCCACCAGATGGCTCATCGGATGGTCTCGGCGCAGGCTCTTGGGCTTCTGCAGGCCTTCCTCCGCCTCCTGCTGGAATAGCATCCTTAGGCCCTTGCTCAGGTTCCGGTGGGGCTTCATCAGCGCGCTCTACCGTCTTTCCTGATCTAAGCACTGCCATTACTACAATTTCAGGGTGAGGGAGCATTTTTCCTGCAGGGTCCTTCATTAGAGCAGCCATCTGAGACAGCCGTTGATCGACTTCCCATTGGCGCATCTACAGACTCGCCATCTGGTGTTGCATGGAAATCAGAGATCCAGGGTTTGTAAACGTCCCCTGTGCCAACTGGTTGATAATGGTGTCCTGTCTTTTTATGTAGGCGGAAAGCTGACCAACCCAATAAGGCCGGGTCGCCCTCTCGCTTTGGCTCTGACATTCGCCCTCAGAAAGGGGTTGCTCACCATGAGGCATGTTATCAAGGCTCGGTGGAGCAGGTTACAGCTTTGCAGGGTACCTGAAAATCGCATAAAAATCATGTTTAGAAAATTATAATTGGGGTAAAGAATAATGCTTAAAGTAAAAGAAAAAGAAAAAGAAAAAGGAAAAAAGGTACTGTCAAGCCTATTTCTAAGCTTGAGGCACGGGAGTGTAGTTAGTGGTTTCAGATTCGTCAACAGTGCCATTTGCCTTGTCCCCGGCAACGGCGCCAGAAAGTTGACCGGCCTAAATCGCGCGTCCTAAAATTGGAGGCGTATTTGAGGTAGTCGAGCCTTCACATTTATAACCCGAATCCTTCTAGGCCCCCGCAACTTTGTTTACGGGGTCGAAGTAGTCATACGGGGTCGAACACAGGGACAAGGTGTGTCGTGTTGACGACTCTGAATCGACACTCTACACTCCGGTGGGTATAAAGAGATATTAAAGTTCCCCGAAAGGGAACAACAAGATGTCACGATTAAATCAAAGAAAACTATCTCCAACTGGAGTTACAAGAAAGATTAAGATTTTGTCATTTAGCAGTTTTTAGGAATTTTCATGCAAAAGAAAATAGAAAGATAAACTGCAGTTTAAGGCGTAATGCAAGGGATAAGACTTTAGTAAGACAAGCAGTAGCAGTAACACCCTGCACCCCTCCTCTCAGAGCGGGTACCTCTAACCAAGCTCCAACACCCCTCTCGAGGTTGCTGGGCTCAAGTTAGAGTGGAATGATACTAAAACAACTCCGTTCCGGGCACTCTCGTACTCTAGAACCGGACCAAACACTAGAGCCACAACCCAACTCTCGAAGTAGTTGCGACAGGAAAGACAATTTGGTAGCTAAGCGAAACACGATCCAAAACATGCAAGCTAGAGTTTGGATATCCAACACAGCAGTTACCCAATCATAAGGCACCAAGCACTAAACAAATAGCAATTAAGCATTTCTATTTCCAGAAGCAATGAGGGTCTTGATACAATGCATAAGCTAAGAATTTAAATAACAGAATTAAAGATAGATGTCGCCTTCTTGATGTAGAAGAACGACAGACTACTGTAGCTCTCCTGCCCGATACCGGTCAGGAGCCGAGCCCGATACGGCAGTGTCAGGCGGCACCCCCTCTCGGGCAGCACCGACTGACGACTGACGGTATCGCTCAAGGACCCTGGCTGATACGCTCATGTCAGGCGGCGCACCCTCTCGGGCAGCGACGACTGACGGGCAGAGCGTATCGGGTTCGATATCGTGTCGGGCAAGGAGTTATGAGTCTACTGTCGGGCACTCGTGTCGCTCATCTTCGCTTCCCGGTATCGGCCCGCAGTGTCGCCCGGGACAACACTAAGTGAGCCATCCCTTCCCTCTCGGGATGAGGGAAAGCTCACCTAGTATTGCCCGGCACAAGCATTGGGGCGCGATACTCTTTCTCTCACAGCTACCTTCGAAGGTGGCTCTCAAACTGTCTTGTCCAAATTCTCCAACTCTCCGACTAGTCTGACGACCACCTCTCCGACCCGTCTTTTCGGCTTCCTGTAGCTGCTATTTATACCAGCGGTTGAAGGAGTTATGGTGCTGGAAACACCACGTAGCTCCCTTATACGCCGGTCGATGAATGTGGACGGCCGATACAGGTATGTCTCGGCGCGAGGTGCTGGCTATCGGTCACGTGACTGGCGGCACGCCTGCCGGTGGGTGGTTGTGTTGCCCGACAAGTTTGGTCGTCGATGCGGCTTTGGCTCCCTGTCGGGTAGACGGTATGTCGGCCGACACGTCCTTCTTGCGCAACGCCCTTCTCCGCCAATTATTCTCGTGTCGCCCAGCCCCTGTCGGGCTGAGTTGTATCGGGCGTCAGGAAGGTCAAGACGGGCTTAGACTTATTGAGGGCCGGAATCGGCCTTATTGCACAAAAATGAGGAAAACTCTGTAGAAGGTAGGAAAAATTGGAATAAGAGCGTTGCTTGGCCAATTATTGCGAAAATGCTAATAAAATAGAGGAAAATAGCAGAAAAGGGTAGTTTTGATAACAGAATAAAGGGAAAAAACGTCACAAAATTTGGTGTTATCAAAGGGTAAGGCTAAAAGTTTAAGGCATTGAACCATCAAATTCTCATCATTAGAATCATAACATTGCACTACAAGCTTCATCCAAAACAATGGGAATATTGAGGCATCAACTTCTAACCATTAAATGTTGAAAAGGTAAAGCCATTGGCTGTTTAAATAAGTTAAAATCTTAAACAAAACACCTATGAAATCATTGATTTGTGCTTTAGAAAGAGTCACCATATAACCTTAGACATCCCTTGATTAACAACATAAAAAGTTCCATTGGGAGTAGGGTAAAACCCACAAGTGATTTTTTTATTTAAAACAAGTCATTAGTAAATGAGCTTCTTAAGTTGATCTCATAAAGGAAACCATTTAAGTCACTTTATTAGAACCACCATATTAAATTTAGGCATCATTCCAATTTATTGGAGGAAGAAACATTAGATCTTAACCATTAGGTCAAGTTCATATATTAAAACCAACAATTGGAGTATAGGCCCGGCCATTACGTTAAATGACCCAAGAAACCATTGGTTTAAGGATTAATTGATGCTACAACTACATGTTTAACTCAGCATAGGTTTTGGAGACCTGATACACCATTTGTAGTGACCATTAACTAACCATAGGTTGTTAGATCAGCATTATATTAATTAATTACCATCGAATATCAAACTAATGTCGCCATCGATTGATAGCATCATTAGAGTAATTAGTTTGTAATCACTAAGCTTATAATTAGGCCAACACCTAACCTAAGGGGTGAATGTCAGTTGACACCCTTGGTCACCACCATCAGTTTTCAAGAAGACAATACCAACGGATGTTGCAATGGTACCACCACTGAGTCAAGTGTTTATAGAATAAATCAACTTTAAACCCTAAAATTGACCATTGGCTGATAGGTGTTTAGCACCATCGATTGTCAAACCAACCTGATACAAGTCATATTATACCTTAGGAATAATGTACACATGATCACAGGTTCATCTAGAACTGAAATCGGAATAGGGAATATTATAAAAATTGAAATCCAAGTCAAGCATATTTTTTTAGTGCATGGATCATCATTTAAACACAAGAGCATGAGCTAGCAAGCTTGTGGTAAGCAATTAACGTGGAGCAAGTTATAAAACTTTCCTCCAGTTAGAATATAAAATCCCAAACAAAAAAAACACAAGAAAATAGGATAGAAAATCCAAGAATAAGTTGTGAACTCGTCCATCTAGCACATTTTCTTCATCAAATGAGCAAACCCTAAGCATAAGGAGCAAGAAAGGTAGGGTTTTATAGCTTTAGAGAAATTTATACCATGGAACAGAAAGGTTCGGACTTGGAAAAAGGTAGGAGGAAGGATAACAAAGATATAAAAGGAGGAAAGAAGGGATTCTTACTCTTTTAGGTCAGGATCACTAGAAGGAAGCTTTTTAAACCCTAAAACAGAGGAAAACAAAACCCTAGGAGCTTCCAACAAGAAATCCACTTTCTTCTTCTACCTTGGATAGGTCCTCCATAGATAAATATATAGGGGAAGAGGTTCTTAGTAGGAGAGAAGTGGTTGTAAGCAAAACTTTCATTTAGGAGCTCAAAACTAGATATATAAAGGTCTAGGATAAGGGAGAGAAGAACCATGAGGTGTCTAAAAAGCTCTCCATGCATCCATGTCCTTAAACTATTAAGGATATACAAGAAACCACACAAGAAACTGACCCACATCCATGGATACCTGCTTATCCCTCATTTCTTGATTTTGCAAGCAAAGTAAATGAACCATTTGCTTGATAGTTCCTAAAGGTAGCTCATCCATAATGGGGTAAACCCTAAAATACCCTTGAGGAAAATACCTCCAAACCAAGGTTCAAATAGGTTTCCCATGGCTCAACAAGCTCAAGAATGATGAGAGAACATCCAAAGAACATAATGAAAGTGATAATTTGACCAAGATCTTGTGTTTCTAAATTGCAATTTCTTGTAAATTTGTATTCTTATCACCCTAGAAGGTATTGATAGAGAAGAAGATTGTGTATTTCCCATGTGAGATGAACTAGCCAGAGGCTGAGTTGCAATGTTTTAGAAAATTCTTCATTGTTGTGTCATGTTGAGTCGAGGATTCACCAAACGGAAGGACGTCATCAGCAAAATATACACAAATGAAGGGGATTTTTTTATTTGGTGAGAACTACATGTTTCCATCTTCTACAGTTGGTTTCCTCTTCTATTAGATGGCCAAATCTCTCCAAACAAAGGACAAAGAGATAGGGGGACAAGGGGTCCCTTTGCTTTACTCCACACAAAGGAGAAAAGGAACCAATAGCATATCCATTACAAAGAATGGAAGTCTTCCAATAGGAAATGATTTGCATAATGATGTTGATGTGGATGACCGCGATTGACTTTCTTTAGAGAGTATCAACAATGAAGGGCCACCTCAATTTGTCAAAGACCTTCACGAAATCTAACTAGATGGCAAGTTGATGTTTGCAGCTGTGTTTGGATTACATGGAATGAATAATCTAATGAACAAAAATGATGTAATCTCCCATTCTTTGTCCCAGGATAAAGCTAAATTGGACTAGGGAAATCCATTCTTTTAGGAGATGTTTGCTGTGGGGGGCAATGACCTTGGACAACAACTTTATGCACATATTATAAACTAAAATTAGATGGAGGTGGGAGCACGTTTCATCTGAGGAGACTTTCAGGATGAGATTGAGAGTATAGTTTGTCATTGTTGGCTTGAGTGGAACCCCTTTGAAGGTCTTCATGATGAAGGTCATAAGATGATTGCTGACATTTTCCCATTGGTTATGAAGTAAGGAGGCTCTAAAACCATTGGGCCTAGGCTCTTTCAAAGGAGCCATAAAAATAGTTCCTTCCACACCTCTACTTGGGTAGGGGTCTTAGACAGTGAGGCAATATCAGTTTGGTTTAGGGGAGGAAACACACCAGAAAACATGGTGCTCGATACATGCCTTCTCACCGACTCATTATCCTAGTGCACATTAGAACTAAAAGAAAGAAATAGTTGTTTCATAAGTTTATCATGCTCCACCCAATGCCCATTTTCATATTTAAACTTGGTGATATTGTTTTTTCACCTTTTGTTCTACATAAGGGAGTGAAAGAACTTGGTATTGTTGTCCCCAAGACTTACCCAATCACAATGGGCTTTTTGTTTCCACTCCATCACTTCTCATCTGAGGATAGCATCGAGCTCCTCCTATAGGTCAATAGTTTCATAGGACAAGATAGGATTAAAGGATAAAGTTATTTGCAATTGGTTTCATTTAATTTTTTTTCTAATTTCATCATTGTCCTGTCTCGCCTTCATCTGTGCTCATAGATCTCAAATCATGGCTGCCTTTAGAAAATTCATTACAGCCTACTGAAGTGAAACAGTGTGGTCCCAACTTCATAGGAGAAACTCCCTGAAGCCTTGCCTTGATTCCCACCTCGGCGAGGTGCACAAGTGTTTGTTTGATTGCCTTCTATCAATGGAGTTGGCAATGTGTAGGGGTTCATGATTAGAGTGGTTTCTTTCTGGCACTTGGACTAACATTGCGTTGGCCAGGTCAATCCAAAGTTTATTCTCAGTGGATCTTTCAAGGTGCTCATGTAGATGTCCTCTTCTAAAGGTGTTGCACGCACCCAGGCAACCAAGATCATGAATATGGAAGGTTTCCATTGCTTCTATGAAATCTTTTCTATTGGCATTGTCAAAGGAGGTGCCTCCAATCGTCTCAGAAGGGTGCATGACAACATTGATGTCACCTACCACCAACTAAGGTGATGATATAGTAGTGGTGAGAGACTGTAGATGGTCCCATAAGAACTTTCCACTACCTCTGGACATCCTTGTACAGAAGAAGGTATAAAGGAGAATGTTATCTATCATGTAGTGTATGAACTTCTTATGCAAGAGAAGAATTTCAAGGGTGATATGGGGCTTCTACAACACCCAAATTCCACCTAAGAATCCCACTGCTTCCACCATGTGACATTGAGGGAAATCAAGGCTTCAGATGATGCAAAATGCCTTCTATCCACTACATCTTGGCTCGTACAAGTCAATTATGAAGACTTTGTATTTCTGTACAAGGTCTTTGATCGCATTCTAGGTATAGTTATCATCGATACTTTGCATATTCTAGCTAAGAACAGTCATTGGGTAGGCAATCCCCTATCTCCTTCACCTCTTCCTCCAGATCTTGCAGCTATGATGGTTTGCATCAGTTCCTATTAGATGCCCGACTCATGAAGCACCTTCCAGTTGCATAGATGAATGCCCACAGAGGGCTTGGATGGGCTCTATAGGACACATAGGAGGGGAAACTTGTTTCCTGGGATCCCACATTGAAAACCATGGAAATGAAGAGATGATTGGTCATGTACATACCTTGTAGGACAACGTCATCTAAGGGAATAGAAACCGAGTGGTATGTATTGGACTTGAAACCCAGTGTGTGAGGTTTCTCCTTGGTGGGCATGGCCTTTTTTGACACCTACTGGTTAATAGGATCACCATTCTTTATGTAGTGTTTGCCTTGTTTCTTCCTTACTCTCCTATCTATCCCATCCATGATCTTTGTCACCACATTATCAACGTCAATTGCCTCCTAGTCATGATTGTTGTCGCCTTAGTCTTCAAGTCCTTGATATCTATTTGAGGAATGTTTGGCCTTCCCTTGGGACACTCCTTGATATGGCCTCCTTATATTCCTTTGTATTGGTTGAGCTTGTATCTCGGCCAAGAAGTCATCCTTGTCCCTTGGTTGTTCAGGTATTATAGCACCAGTAGCAAGGCTATCTTTGCTCGTGGCTGACTCCTCTGGTGGATGCTTTGGGCAGTCATGTTCTAGGTGGCCAACATGGCCGAAGCAGATGAAAGGAATGTTTTCATGCTCAACTCTATACTCTATCCCAAAAATAGTGACCAAGGGGATTAGGGGTTGTGACATTTGAATGCTATGCATGTAACACTTGATTTGATAAAACATATTTTTCTAATTCATTAATTGATAGAATGATAATGTTATCTTGTGGCATGGGTTGAACCCATGGCCCAAGTGAGTCCCATAAGATTAATTGTTTTGTAAATAGATCCTAGTGATACAAGTTTAAGAAATAAGAGATTCCATGTGCAATAAATTATATTTGCTTTTGAAATTGTTAGAAAATTGAAATATGGAAAACCACACAAATTTCAAAAAGATTTTAAAGTAATTTGTACTTTAGATTAAAAGAGTAATTATCTAATCCTAGTTTGTGACACAAGTATCAGAAATAAAATAAGGATAATCATATATGACTTTTAGAATATTTAAAGGCAATGATTAAAATAAGATAATTCTAGAACTTTAGACAAAAGGGACTTTTGATTTGCTCTGTGTAATTATTTTAAAGAAATAGCAAAAGAGAAATATTTAATTATAAATTTATCCCAATAAATCTGAAAAATTTAGATATAAGTTGGAAAAGACATTAATTAGTTTCCCTCAAAAATTCAAAGGAAAAATATGTTTCTAGTGTCTAATGGAAAATCATGAAGTTTTTGTCTTATAATTGATGTGAGCCATTGTACACAAAAATCACTAGGACAAGTCCTAGAATTTAACATTATAAACAATTTATCAACTTGTTGTAGACAACAAATAAACTAAGTATAGATGGGTATCAATCAAAGGGACAAAAGAAAGAAAAAATTGAAATCCGAATCTGAATGCTAAATGAGAAAATAAATTCAGATTTGAGAGAGTCAATTAAGAACTATAAGAAAAAATAAAGTGTTGATATAAATATTATCTAATCAAGAAATAAATATCTAGGGGACTGAAGGATCACCCCCAAAACTACATTTCTATTCAACTAATCAACTACAAAGCCCCAAACATCAAATCAAGAACTTCTCGTTGCATGTCCTTACAATGGTCGGAATTCTCATACACCTTTTGGTTCTAGCATATATAGATCATCACCCAACCGTCCAACATGCTACTATCTATAGTCATATC
Organism: Alisma plantago-aquatica; assembly: GCA_963693085.1. Classification (NCBI taxonomy): domain Eukaryota; kingdom Viridiplantae; phylum Streptophyta; class Magnoliopsida; order Alismatales; family Alismataceae; genus Alisma; species Alisma plantago-aquatica. The sequence continues at coordinate 907,268,373 of OY856409.1, forward strand.
AAGAAACATATGAATTCAAATTGGCATTCAAACCCAAGGCTTAGGTTGTTGTGTCACTAAGGGTTATAATAGAAATACGATATAAAGGATGAAAAGATGATAATCATAATTAAAGGACTATTGTTTTGTTCTTATAGACATCCTAATAACCATGTATAACAGAGAGAAAACATCCCTTTTCTGGAGCAAAAGAATGAATTATATTGAATAGAATCAGGCTACTCCCCATTCCCTAAAAGAATTTATTCAAATATGATGGAACAAGAAGAAATGAAAAATCAAATGAGATCACTAATGATGAGATATGAACTACAAACTAAAACTGGATATATAAACTAAGTCTCGATTTACAACTAAGACTGGATGCTTTTTCTTGTGAAGTCCCCCCTCCTTTTATAGGGAGACTAGGAGGGGGGAAATCCTGGAGATATAGCTTTGTGGTGGTGACGTCTGCTTTAACTAAATAATATCTTGCTCCATCCAAAAGTAACATTGATCAAAACATGACTATATTTATTGTATTGATAATTGACTAACTCTTTATTTGCATTCTTTCCCCCACATAAAACTATGTGGAATTGGCCAATATTTCCTTTTCTCCTAGTGAAAATTAACATTAATTGTTTCCTAAAATAAAATGGACGATTTTCTTGAATTGTATTTGTCTGCTCATTAATTTCTATGATCTCTCATTATTTTCTTTAATTCTCTTTGTGGTAAAATTTACAAAATGACAAAACGACCAACATGTGTAGCCAACCATCTGCTAGGAAGGTCGTCAAAAATAGTTTTTTTCTTATAGACATTAAATTTCCTTTCTAATGCATACTTGTGTGTAAATTCATAGTTTAGACGTAAAAGTTATGGAACTTTTGGTGTCCGGTATACATGAACTTTAGACATTTTGGGAAATTGTGCAAAACATCTTCGAAGTGCATTTTTGAGAAATTTTGTGCTTTGAAATAATTGCATATTTTCCAACAAAACACACAATAATCATGTAAAAACTTCAATTTAAGGAAGAAGAGTTAAACAAAGCTAATTCATCTGAAAAATATTTAATGGTAAATAATTTATTCTTAATTAAAGGTAAAAATGTACAATAAAAGTCGATGAATATACATTCATCAATAATGCAAGGATTAATCCAAGGCCAAGAAAATACATTAATCGAACAATTTTCTTTTCAATATTATAGTAGTGATTTGAGAGATGACAAAGAATAATATAGAAGTTTAAGTCATGAAGGGTTTCTTCGTAGAATAATGATCTAAATTCCTAAGATGTGAGTCATGTTCTATATACTTTCCTTGATGTCTTTTGGTTTACCAATCAAGCATTAACTTTTGATGGGGGACTTGGTAAAGTATGATATTCTATGATTGGAATAAATTAATTAGTTTTGGAAGCACATTACTATAAGTGGATTACACAATTGGATCATTGATATTTAATGTGATTGAAGAACTTCTAGTATCCAACACCCACAATACTTCCAAGAAGGAAATAGTGGTTTGATGCACATTACTCTTTTCTCTACCTCTTCATCATACTCCTTACTTGTAACCCTACAAGTTCCACATAAAGCACATATAAGGGAGGGTCATACCACCCTTCACAAAATAATAGCCGAAGATATGTCCCTCCTCCATGATGGTAGCCAGAGGTGTTGTCGGTAGGTAGGTCATTGGGAGGTTCATCCTCCATAGGAAGACATGGAGATAGACCCAAGGATGGACAAGGTCAGAGCGTCACAGTCGCACAATAGGGAACTGGGAATCCAAATAGTGGGGCTAACAGCTTGTTACCTCTTGAGGAAGAGTGACTAATGAAGAGAAACCCTAGTGGGTTGATAGCAGTCAATTGAAGGAACCTTGAGAGTAGTTGGGGGGAGGGACAAGGTCGACCATAGGAGTATCTTCATTAATGTGTGTGATAGAAAACATCATATATCTCAAAGGCTGCTTGTTGCGGTGTGGGAAAGGGAACACTTGGTCAGTCGAAGCCCTTAATCACCATTAGACAAACATCGATGACAAAGTTTCTATCTGAAGGTAAGAAAGAGATAGCATGGTCATCAGAGAGAGAGAGGGAGTTTAGTAGAGAGATATAGAAAGGAAATTCAGGTAAAGGAAGTTGGAGGTAGTGTTCGTAGCGACGTCATGCACTTTTATCTCTGTGAAGGAACAAGCCAACCTAGATGAGAGAGAAGAATTGAGCCGGGTTGGCCATGGGCCAATCAGTTCAGGCTCAGGTCAGGAATCAATGATGGCCACTTATCAATCTAGACCATGGGTCTTGGGTGGAGTGGCCTAATATAGGCTTCCACATCACACATGCTCAATATATTTACTTTTAATAAGTTAAATCTTCAAAAATCATAGTGATTATTTGGACTATCCAAATATAGCTAAATATATACCAAATTATTTAGAAAAATGTGTAGAATCCAAATATGACACTTTTAGTGCCTAATTATGCTTCATGTTCCAAAGGTATACCTAGAACATGTATATAGGATGATTGACACATGGAGACCCTAAAATTAATAATTAAAGTATTGAATACAATAAATGCTTTTAGTTTGTGTTATAATCTAATATTGTTGTGTAAAATAATAATCCAAGATGATGATGATATATAACTAGGGTGTCTAAAGTGAATAATCATCAACATGATTAATCACGGTTTTGAATCAAAAGATCATATCTTCCCTTAGTGTTTATGCACATAATTGATTGTAGGTGTTCATAATGCATGTATATGATAAATCTAATAATAATCAGAGTGTCACCTAGTGTCTAATATATAATGGAATCAAGGTTTGTACCCTTATTATTTATCCAAACCCCAGACAACCCAAAACCTTAGTTTTGGATATATGTTAATTAGTATGTTTTGAATATGATTAGTGACACTTTAGAGTATACATGCATGCAGATAATGTTGGTTGATTGTTTGGAAAATATTTGGATATGTTCTTGAAGTACATGTTGCATGGTTCCTACATGAAAGTAAAGGTACATTGTTACACCTATAAATACCGACATTATTGACTACTAAGGTTTTGTGAAGTTTCCAGCATGGATTGTAATTAAAATTCTTGGTTGTTTATTTACTTCCTGCAATCTATAAGTACCCTATGAGTATCATCTTATATAAATATATAACTTACTTGCACCCCAAATTGCTAACTATAGTGAGCTTGAAGGAGAATGTGGGAGAAAGAAGTCATTATGGGAATGATTGGTGATCAAGACTTGATAGGAATATAACTACATGCCAATCCTGAAAAGGAAGGCTGGTATAAAACCAAGCCCAAAATGGAAGATTTTCTGAGTCCACTCTAGGGAATAAACCCTAAAGAGAGGGTTCCATGTAAAGGCTCCTCTCAAGAGAGGGAATACCAGAAAGTGTGAGAAAATATGGGTTGAGAAGTTAGAATGAAAATGCTTGTTCAATTATGTAATGAGAATTGCTTCTATAGTTTTTTATGTTGTTACACCTACATACAAATATTTTGTTTCCCGCATGTACTCAATATATTTTGATATACTGACTGAGTTTTTGTTTCATGCTATTTTAGCTTAATTTACTAACTATCTAAAGAAATAGACTTCTAGTGAAGATGATCTTGGTAAGGTATGCTCGTAGAGCCAATCCTATGATGATTGACAAGGTATACAAATTTTTTGATTTATATATATATATACATATATATATATATATATATATATATATATAAGACAAGATTCCAATTCAGTCTATTTCACTCAGTTATGAGATAGTGAGGAGACAGAGTGAATTTCTAAAGAATGACATTACTCAATGACATATGTCTTCAAGTGTGTGACTTGGAAGAATGAGATCACACATATGTAAAGAGTAGGTACATTATTCTTATGTACTTGGTCGTTTTTTTATTGTGGAAGGTAAATAGACTCTAGTAAAACTAAAGACTAGAGTGTGGGTCACTTGATGATAGAGTATCATTAGTCATGATATGAGACATCAAACCAAACTCATAGATACTTGTTAGAGAATAGAGTATCAGACATATCAACTTTGAGAGTGACACATGGAAACCATAATTGGTGTCCATAGACATCTCTCGTAGTGAAGGTGGTGATTGTGATTCTTAGACTTGAGATCATTTCACTCATCACATGTCATTCGGTTTGCTTTGACATCATCAAATGCAGTCTTGAAACTTGGGTTGTTATAAAGGTGATGATTTTGTGACTATGACACATGGGGACTGACTGTGAGTGGTAGATATGGGATTTTCCCCTCCTAATGGAGTATGATATCCTAGCCACTTGATAAGTGAGACTGAGAAAGGCATGCACATGCACATGTGAATCAATATGAGATATTGAGTTCACATTTATATCAGACATTTTCTCTTAGTTTAAGAAATATGGATTGAACATTGACATGATGACGTTTCCATGCCTCAAGATCATTCCAAATATTAGAGATAAAGGGATTATACAATCACTACAACACCTAACACATATTGTAGGTTGAAGTTGTCCAAATTTCCATTCACTTAGGTAGTAGTGATGTGAGAATATGTACTACTTACTTCTTGTGATGTCATAAGTTAGCTATGGACATTCACTGCCAACATGATATGAGACCTATAGGGTCACACACATAGGAACGCATCTAGAAGAGAAGTTTAATCTTGAATAATGATTGGATTGATTATTAAAGTGTATAGATACTCAATTCACACTATGGTTTGGTTGATTACACTTCCATCCAATCCTGTCATAGGGTGAGATGGCCATTTGGAGTGCTAAATGATTGCCTCAAATGTTGAGACGGTCATTTGGGTTGTCAGGATGATTAAAAATTGAATTGCCTAAGTTCTATCCAAATTGAGGTGTGAACCAACCGGTACATTCTATTGAACCAACCGGCTCAGCTCATCTCAACTGATGAGTGTCAGGGTGAGAGACATGACCATCTCACATGTGTGAGATCACTCAGTTCGTGGGGAAATTTGATTGCATCAAGGATTAGTGATGACGTCATGTCACGCATTAATTGGATTTAAATTTTAAAATTCATGTGTGATCAAGAAACATGGAGAAACAACCGTCTAGCTATACCAGACAACCGTCTCACATGTGAGACGACCATTTCGCATGAAAAATGATCATTTCTATTGTCACAGGTTGCAAAAATTCAAGATCTTTCGGTCTTTTCCACTCCCACACAGATCCTGAATAGACTGGGAACCCTGGCCTAACCCCGCCTATAAATAGAGGAATATTGGGGGCTTCCCAGAACACAACATAGACATTTGAGAATCAGTTGCTCTAACAATTGTTGTCCTCTTTGGTTGTAGTAACCAAGAGAGCCCAAGAAAGTCCCACCCGACTAGGCATGGATAGTAAGGTAGAGAATAACAAAGGATCATTGTTGTGGGAGAGCAAGTTGGTGAGTAGTACAGCAATGGGAGGGACAACTCATTCCTATCTATTCTAGTTCAACGACATGAGTTCTAGTTGGTTTGTGTGGACTAATCTAGAGGCAGGAGTCCTTTGGCTTCTTCTAGGAGGGAAAAGTCAATTTGGAGTCTATGGCGAGACCACAGGAGTCGCTACAGAAGCTGTCATGTCTGTCGTTTGTGGTAAAGACCAGGAGTTGCACAACTATCATGCAAGAGAAACTAGTAGACAGCTGCACTTCATCGAGTTCTTGTTGTTGCAGTTAATCCTATACTAGGTATAACTCGTTAAACCATCCTTCCTATTTCATAGTAGTTGACACGATCTTGTTGTGATGGGAATATGGATGGATGAAAATTTTTGTTTTTGCTTCTATAATCTATCCCTGTATTTTCCAACAGATGACACCAAAATAATAGATGACTAAATTCTACTGGAGGATTATAGATAGATTTACTTTATGTTGCAAAGTTTATTTTTCCATTTCCATGTAACATTGTAGAGGAGATTATATATTCATATTGTTATCAAACTCTTTTCCATTCATGAAATTTATAATTATCATTGGTTATTTGCTAAACATTGATCCTGGAATAATGACAATGGCCCTTGCCCTATCAACCCACCTTAATTGTGGACAATAGGGGGAAGGGGTTGTTACATTTGGTATCAAAGCATAGGTTTACCATCTAACCTTTAGTAATTACTAAGTTAAGAGAATTCAGTATAGCCCAAGGGAATTATTAGAGCATTTTCCAACACGATGGTGTCTAGAAGGGATCATGATCTAGGGACTGGTAAAACTTTTCTCCACTCTACTAGTCAGCTAATTAGGACTCCTAGGACGTTGTCAATCATGCTTGGTGAAAGTCAGAAGATTTTTCTCAAAATAAAATACCTCTAGGTTTTTCTTCTCATCTTATTGTTCATCTCTTCTCTACCCCCTATTTCACTCATGAAAATGTAGGGACCCCATAACTATTTCCTTCTAGCCTTTTAAAAAATTAGGGTTATGATGATTAAGTTTAAGGTATCCATTGCCAAATCATAATTAATCCACATTTAAGTTTGAAATAATGGTAAAGTAAAGAAATAAAAGATTGTAATGACCCCGTCTCCCGGTAACCCCCACAAAAGGGAGACCAAGAGATTGGAGTTGTTATCCCAATAAACCAGATCAAAGGTTCGACAAATAATCAACAACAATTATGAAATTCTACTAAATAAAATGAAATCAGGTATTAAAATAAAACTTTGCATACCTTTTAAAACTTTGGAAATCTATTTATCCAAGAATGAATCTACTCTATTTAATCCTCCTTGCACTTTATTTCTTATTTTCACAATGTGTCACTTTACTGTTCGTTCATTTCAGGGTTGTACCTAAAAGACTAACAAACAAAACATCAGTCAGCATTTCGAAATATACTAGTATGTGGGGATAACCAAAAATTTGCATTTATGGATAACAATCTAATTATCACAATCAAGATAATTAACAAGCCAATTTACGCTTTCCAGTATGACATTCTCCACCGCTTTTGCCCTAACCCTGCCATACCCACCTTAGGGTTTCTTTTGCCAATGACTTAAGGCCACCTTCTTAATCTTGAGCTTGTTGCCTGGGGTCACCACTCATGGTGCCCTCTAGTCATGCAATATCATAGGCCACATTCTCATTCCTGAGCTTGGTTCCTAGGGTCACCACTCATGGTGCCCATGGGTCTACACATCCTGGGCCTGACCTTCAGAATCATCCATCAGGGTGGCATGTAGGTGCAAGAATATACACTTATTTATAATTTTGATAACCATAGTGACTTTATAATTTTGCAAGTATGAACATCCAACTATTTTGGTTGTATTCACTGCGAGGAAACATTCAGAAAACCCTCGGGAAACTAATGTGATTATCCATAATTAACCACATACCTATCAGGCAGAATCAGGTGCAGGAATAATCCAAACAAGCAAGTAATCCAGAATCAAGCAAGCAAGCACACAATTCAGTCTTGAAATATACATCCAATATTTTCTGTTATGGATCATGGTATTCAATTCTAATAGGCCTAATCGCGCCCTAGGGTTACTAGCCCCTTTTTAGGGTTTTGACCATAATTAGGGTTTCACTCCACTTTTACTTTATTTTTATTACTTTAAACCCTAATTCTATAAAATCACTTACAAACCCTAATTATTTCATATTTCTTTCACTAAATATTCTAAGTTCATCTTTTAGCAACAAGAAACCCTAATTTCATATTATAAGTACATTTCTTTTCTTTTTCTCTTATTTAGGGTTTCTAAGTATATTAATCAACATATTAGGTTTAAAACCCAAAACCTTGCAATTCCATCATAAAAACAGATTAAAATGCATCTTAATCATTAATCAAGTTAATAATGCTCGAATTAACTTATTTGCAAGATTAAATCTAGCCTTTATCAACAATTAGGGTTTCTAACCACAAATTAATATTTTCCCATCCAAAATACATACTTTTACAAAATGATATTGATTTAGGTTCCCAAGCTATTTTTAATGTGTCTCTCACATTTTTTTATCATTTTTCATGTATTGACTTCCCTCATCTGAGTTTTCTAGCTCAAGATGTGATTTTATTAAGAAAACCCCCTTTTATTACTTTATTGACTAATTCAAAAAAACGAGGAGGGTTGGATTCGTGGTCCATTGGTCCACTGAGGATCCAGTGACCAGGATCCCACAAACCTCATGCGATCAAGACGAGTAAAGGACGAGAATGTCCTTACCAGTAAAAGAGACGTGGAGGGGTATTATTGTAAATAACATACTCCTTCGTCTTCAACCTCGTGCGAGAACAGGGTTGTCGCGACGGTCAACGAAGGGGTTGACTTCAAGCTCTCGTCCTCCTTTTCTCACGCTGATAGGCCAGGGAGCTCCACCTCCCTTCGTCGAAGTCGTCGAGGACTTCAATTTCTTGCTTGATCCTTGCCAAGGTCATCCCCTAACCACCGAACTCTGGCGTGTTTTGCGGTGAACACGAGGGTGAAGGTCAGGTCCAAAAGAGCAATTGATCGCACGAAAATGATTCTTGGTCTCTTCCGCAGTGATTAGACTAGTAAGAAGGGATGTTGGTTCCCTCCATAACCCTCCCCTATTTATAGGGTCGATGTTAGGTTTGTGGGAATTGGGTGTTCCCCAAAACGAAGGCCAAACATGTGCAAACCAGGGATGATTCCCTGTGATTTCGTCTCCGGAGTCCAATGGGACTATCAACAGGCTGTCATATCTTCTAGATCATGGGAAATCAAGATGGGAAATTCTCCCTATAACTTGATGAGTCCTAGTCTGCTCGGGACATAGACGATGAGCGTCCCACGTTGGATCAAGATCCAATGGATCTCATTGCTCATGATCAAACACACAGGAAAGCATTTTCCTAATTCAGAATAATTTCCAATTTTGAGATAACTTGAAAAATTTGTATCTCCCAAACCCTTGCTCCTTTTTAACTCAAATTTTAAGAGAAGTTTTGCCTTGGCATTATCTAGCTTTGTAAGAAAGTTGGGAAATAAATTACAATGGATGAGAAGGCTTCCTTATCTCCCAAGATATTCATTAATTAATTCAAAATTAATTAGTAATCCTTTTCCCTTTGCCATTATCTTGTTATCTTGGGTCCCTTGGACCTCAAGAAATCCTCAAGGCATTGATTTCCACATTGGGGAATATCTACTTGCTTTTATCCTTTTATTTATGTCTCTTTCACATATTCTCCTTATCTTTTTTTTTTGTAGAACTAGAGAGATTTAATTCATCCCGCTCTCTAGCGCAGGCCAAATGAGGGTTAAGTTGACATTAATGTCTACATCGAGCCAGTGAGGCTTATTGAAAGCAAAATAACAAGGAAAAAAGTTGTTTACGGTGTGTTTTGCCATGCCATCAGCCACACTATTCAGTCTCCTAGGGACATATAGCACTAGAAGCTGATTCAGAGTGGACTTAAGGTGTTGAAATTGTCTCCAATGTGGTAGGAGAAGAGCCGAGGTAGGGGACTCTTTATTTAGCAGTGTGACTGCCTGCTTGGAATCTGATAACAGTAAGGCATTGAGGATCTGTCTGTCCTTGCACAACTTGCCTACAGCTAGAATAGCTTGCATCTCTGCCTCCAGAACCGATACTGAGTGGAACAGAACACCCTCTCCATAAAAACTATGTCCAGAACTATCCACAGCATGTAGACCGATGGCAGCTTTGCGGGAGGCGGTATGGAAGGCGGAATCAACAAAGATGATAGCATCAAAATAGCTGACCATCACATACTCCGGATGGGTTTGCAGCCTGCTTCGAGTTTCTGGGTGTGGGATTCTACAGATCAATGCAGTTCGTTCTTTGATGAATGCAATGCTAGACTGTACATTGGGGCGGCGGTTATTATGGACTTTATCATTGTGAGCATGCCATATATGCCAGCACGCGACAGACAGTTGAATCGAGAGCTCGGTGTTCTTAGTTGGTTTGATGATGGATTTGATCCAGGCATCTTCGTCGAGAGTGCTAAACTGATCCGGAATTGTGAGGCCATCCCAAATATCCCGGACTTGCGTACAATCTCTGAAGCAATGTAAGAGGGTCTCTGGGCTGTTGTTTCACAGAGGACAAGTATTGTCATAGATCAAGTGTCTGCGTAGCTTCTCCATATTGGTGAGGAGAGCATGGTGTTGAAGAAGCCAGAGGAAGATATGGATGCGCTCCGGTAGGTGTCTCTTCCAAATACTGGTCCACTCACCTTGAACAACAATAGACTTACCAATACGGGTCGTCGCATAAGCAGATTTGACTGAGAAGTTTCCATCGTCCTCGTGGGGCATCGCCCATGTGTCCGGTGTAGGAGATGCAACAGGAGCAGGTATGAATTTGATAAGGTGCCAGACCACTGGGGGGAGGAAAGCGTGGACAAAGCTCATATCCCACCCACCGTCGTCCAGCCTCATAGAACTGACTTTGAGATCCCTAAGATCATCAGGTATGTGCCAGGATGGGTTGTATTCATTAACAGTTTTGCCAAGAATCCATCTATCCGACCAGACACTGGTGTCAGAACCCGAATGGATGATTCTGCTGCATGACGCCGTCAAGGTTTCCATGTTCCTCTTGATGAAGGCCCAGGCCCAAGAGCAAGGTTTTTTACTGATACAATCGCCGAGGATGTATTTGTCCCTCATCACCTGAACCCATAGAGTTGAGCCCCGATTAATGAAAGTCCAGACATTCTTCATCATAAGAGAGGTGTTTTGGTCACGAGCATCCTTGATGCCTAGCCCCCCCATCCTTTGGAGCAGTGATCTTAGGCCAGGATACCAGCGAGAGTTTGTGGTGCTCTCTCCCGCCAGACCAAATAAAGTGTTTAACCTGCCGGTTGATAGCATCACAGAGCTTACGAGATAGATGTACCATTTGCATGGCATAGGAGGGGATTGCCTGCAATGTAGATTTAGCAAGCGTGATTCTCCCTGCAAGCAAAAGGTGACGGGCTGACCAATTCGTCATCCTCTCTTTGATGGTCGTACTAATCTGTTGGTGAGTAGCTTTATTAACGCGATGGTGATGGATTGGCACGCCAAGATAACGGCCTAGATCATCAGTGTGCTCAATACCCAGACGACTACAGAAGGCCCTCTTCTCTGCTCTTGTGGTGTTGGCTGAGAAGAAGCATCTGGATTTGCTGTTGGATACAACTTGGCCAGAGACAGTAGTAAAATCATGGAGGGTCTTCAGAATTATATCTGCTTGCTTAACGTCCGCTTCTGCTATGAGAATGATGTCATCCGCAAACATGATATGGGAGAGCGATATCACATTGCATGACAACACAATAGGTTTCCATTTAGCTTCTTTCACAGCAAGGTTAATGGCCTGTGAAAGGCGTTCCATACAGAGGACGAACAGATAATGGCTTAGCGGGTCTCCCTGTCGAACACCTTGGGTAGACTTGAAAGCTTCGAGAGGTATACCTTCCCAAACAATAGAGGTGCTTCCACATGAAATAATGTTTGAAATCAGCTTGACATTAATGTCAGGGAGATGCAATTTTTTTAAAGTGTCCACAATAAACGACCAGTGCATTTTATCAAAAGCTTTGGCCAAGTCGAGCTTGATGCACACCCATTTCTTCCACCCGGTTTTGTTCTTCATAGAATGAATGACCTCTTGGACTAGCAGGATGTTATCACTGATTTGTCTCCCCGGAATGAAGCTAGTTTGGGTTACTGAGATCCATCTGTTGAGATGAGGCTTGAGACGCTCGGCGATGATCTTTGAGATTAACTTGAAACAACTGTTGTTAAGTGAAATTGGGCGCAAGTTGGAGCATCGTTGGGGGTGCCTTTTCTTTGGGATGAGGACCATATACGAGTCTGCTAGATCTTCTTTGATGTGTCTGGTGTTGAAAGCGTGTTGCACAGTACTTATGACAGAGGCGCCGACTGTCCTCCAGGGAGATTGTAGAAATTCCATATAAACTCCGTCTGGGCCTGGCGCCTTTGAGGGTGGCATAAGGTGGACTGTATCGATAATCTCCTTCGGGCTCGGCGATCTGGCAATGAAGTTGAGACTCTGGGGCGTGACACGGTAAAATTGGCCCGCGTAAGCAGCAAGAAAACATGGTGAAGCTTCCAGTGCAGCGTCCATGGTCATAAGCTCGACGAAGAAATCCCGGATAAGTTGCTTGAGGGCGCCCGTATCTTCAACCCAAACTCTTGACCGTCTCGAAGCCTGTGAATTTTCGTGAAGTGCTGTCGTGCTTTGACATAGGATTGAAAGAATTTGGTGTTGGCATCCCCATATTGTAGCCACTGAATATGGGATTTCTGATGCCAATCCTGTTCCTCGCGGAGAAGCAATTGGCTGTATTGTTCTTACAAAGAAATGGAAGGCAGGTCGTTAGCAATACTAGGATTCAAGGTGGAAGTTACCTGACAGGGATCAATTTGGGCGAGCAGCCTGGATTGCGCTTTGTGTGTCTTGCGGATGTGAGATTTCTCCCATTTGAGGGCTACACCTTGGAATTGGGATAACGCCTCGTTAAAGGGTAAGGAGTTGTTCCATTGTGGTATGATCTGCTCACAGAAGTCCTTGTTGGCCGCCCAGCTAGCTTTAGTTTTAAAGACGATTCCCGGGCTGCGTCGATGGCTTGAGCTGGACAGAAGAATGGGATTATGGTCCGAATACAGTCTTGGCAGCACAATAGACTGGTACCCCCTGTCGGTGGATAGCCATTCATCATTGGCGATTACACAGTCAAGCTTCTCGAGAAGGTTACGCTTTTTGAAGGTATATAAATGACCTTCCATACGGGTTTTGGACAACCCAGTTTTGATCAGCAGGTCTTTGAAGAGGGTACTGTTACGGTGGTCGAAGCTCCGACCTCCTTTCTTTTCAGATATGTCCAGCATTGTGTTGAAGTCACCCACAAGTGCCCAGGCATCGGAGACGGTTGGGGCGATCTCCAAGAATCTCTGCCACAGCAGAAGACGCTTGGTAGGGTTTGGAATTCCATAGACGAAGGTCATATACCAAGCTCCATTGATTCTGCAATGAATAAATTGTCGGTGATTGAAAATAATTTCTACAGCACAACTAGCCTCATTCCATAGGACCCAGATGCCCCCTGAGAAACTGATGGCTTCGACTCTATGCGATGCACTGTAACCAAGCTTGTTAATAATAGTTGTAGTTGAAGTACCAATGCACCTAGGTTCAATTAAAACCAGGATGTGCAGTTTATAGAGACGCTTCTATTCAGAAAGAAGACGGATTTTATCCTTAGATCGAGCTCCACGGATATTCCAGCAGATGATATTTACCATTATGTATGTCTGTTGCTGAGGGTAAGAAGGTATTTAATGGATTGCCACGCAGAGGCCCAAAACTTGGGTGTTGCCATCTGTGCCTGCATCATCGCCGGCGCTATTGACAGCAGAGTCCTCCATGACTTCATTTTTGTCCACAAAATTCAGCTGTTTCTTGGGATGTGAGGTACTCACATTTTCCACCATTTGGGCTAGCTTGCCTTTCTTCCTCTCCCGTCTAGGGCTAACCATCACATTCTGGTAGATTACCCTTCTGTTACGAAGGATAACTCCCTGGCCACCCGCGTTGCTGCTCCACTGGAAGCCATCAGTGGGTTGAGTGGGGTTGGTGGGGGGCGGGGCACCTTGAAAGCGGAAGATATCTCCGACGTTTGGGGCTGCCTGCCTGCCCTCAAAGACCTGATTGTCTACGAGGGTCACGACAGAGATGTTCTCTGTGTCTGGCTTTGTGGAACTTTGTTGCTTCGGAATGGAGTTCTTTTCTTTGTTTTTACAGCTTACAACAGTTTCCCAACCAGAATCGGTCTCCCCGGTTCCAACTCCAGTTGAATTGGTTTCTGCGATCTTTGCAGTGCTGCTAGGCTCCTTTCCCATCGGTTGTACCGGCTTAGGTGTCGTGGGGTTCTTGGCAGATGAGGGTACGTCCTTTTTAGGTTGCGTGTGCCGCATAGGTTTCGGTACATGCATTGCATCGGTGTAGGTGATCAGTGCGATGGGCGCAGTGGTGGAAGCAGAGGCTTCCTGAGGAACGAATGGTTGGACAAAGGTGCATTCCTTGTCTACATGACCCACCCTTCCACAGCGCATGCAGAGAGATGGGAGATTTTCATATTCAAGTCGATAATGCACGCCATTGAGAAGGACCGCCGGCAGCAGTGACAGAGTGGTGTCCACCTTCACAGCTAGCCTCACGAACTTTCTGCGATCTCCTGTCGTTGTTGTTGTATCAATCTTGATCGTTTTCTCCATGAGATCGTCGATGCAAGATAACAACTGGTTTTGATAGAGGAAGACGGGGAGGTCGGCCACACGGAGCCAAGCAACGAACTTGCGCAGGATCGGATCAGAAGGCCGGAAGTTCGGCAACTAGGACTGAACAGAAAGATAATTCCCAAAGATAACCCAGGGTCCTCCGGTCATAGCCTTGACGAAGTCCTCCTGGTTGCCAAGTTGAATGATGTATTATCCTTTTTCAAGGTCGATGGCTCGGAACGTATCTGACGGTGCCCAGAGCATGGATAATCGGTTGACTAGGGTGTAGAAGACGATGTTTCTGCCCAGGAGCTTGACGATGACGGCGTACTTCCATGGCTTGAGGAGCGGTGGAAGGGAGGCGGGATTTATTGTCATGGCCGGCAGAGCACTGCTCTTGTCGACGGCGATGTCTACCGCCTTCAGGGTATCCGGAGAGACCATTGGGACAGCATCGGAGACCTTTCTCCCTAACATGGCATTTCTAAAACTACGAGTGTTTTGATTCGGTGGGTCTTCCCCGTCAACGATACCGTCGGTCCTAGTTGCAACGAGGGGATGGTCATGTTGATCATCGTTTTCTGCCGGCGGACCGTGTCCACGGCCCCCTGCCACCAGATCTTCCTCCTCTTCCACGCGATGCACCGCCGCCGTGAGCAAACCCTAGCGGAGCGGACATCCTTCCTCCCGTGGAAGTATATAACAAAGATTCCTCTCCTTATCTTTTTATTTCTTCATTAAAATATCTCTTTTTGAGGATTTCTCTTTATTTATCTTTTATTTTCCTCATTGGTATTAGGAATCCTTGGGATACGAAATTCCACCAAGGATAACTCAATTATACCTCTGTCCACTTATTTCCCACATTTATCATTGTTTTCAATTTCTTTCTTAATAAAGAAATACTTAATTGATCATTTCTTTTCTTCTTGCATTTTCTTTGCAACTTTGGACTCGTTAGAACCCAAGGAACCCAAGAGGCACGAAAGCCAACTTTTGATTATATTATTTTGCCTTCTAGAGGTTTCGACATTTTTCTTTTCTCCATTTCTTATTAATAATGGAGTTTCTTTTGTCTTTTCCTTGTTATTGGGCCCAATAGCCAATAAATCCCACAAATAAATCAACAAGGCTATTTTAAACGAAATTCATGGATTCAAATCAAGTCACACCATTATTGGTTCCAATATCTTTAATATGAGAAATTACATTTCTCTCCAAAAGAACCCAAAAATTGGGGTTGTAACATCCTTCCCCTCTTATAGGAATTTTGCCCTCAAAATTCCCTCAAGCAAACAAACAAACAGGATAAGCCTTTCTTATGTCCATCAGGGCTCCCATGTGGCTTCACCCTTTCAATGGTGCTTCCCAAGAACTGTCATCATCTCATATTCTTCCATCTGAGTTCTTTCTTACATTGGTATGTTGTACCCTCATAGGTGACTCAGGACATTTCAGCCTCTCATACAGCTAATTAGGTTGAGGGATCAACACATGGCTTGGGTACCTCACATAGTGCTCTAGACCAGACATATGGAACTCATCACACATTACTTATCCTGAGGGGAAAGGTTGAACATAACCTTCTCCACCAATCCATCTCAAATGGACCCATATATCGGGGACTCGGCTTTCTCAACTGTAGCTTAGAGGGGTTGGATTTTTACATCATGTATTCTCCCACAGTGAACTGCATGCCAGTATGCTTTGCATCAGCTCACAACTCATGTCACCCCTGGGCTCTCTTTCACCCATTGCACGATCAAGCGACTTTATCTGCACACACTATGGTTCTTTTCTGACCTTCGCGAGGCCTCCTTCACCAACATCATCTTAATGAAGTGGTGACCGACACAACCTCCCTAAAGAAATTCTTGCATCCCGATAAAGGCTATGGTGGTTAACGTCACATCTTAATAAATGTCTCTTTGTATCACCCTGAATGAGAACACATGCTCTCATCAGATCCTCATGTTTGGATCATACTAACCATTAGTATGGGGTACTAAACTATACTAACATCGAGTTCTTCAGGTATCTACTTCCACCTCATGGGAGTGAACATTTAGGTCATACTCAAGAACTTCTGAACTCGCATCATGGTGTAGTTGAACCATCTTTCTCTCTTAAGTAGTTCAACTGAATCCATCCCTTGGCAGCATTCTTTCTTTCTCATGTTATCTCTAGGTAAGGTGATCTACCATAACCCATATTGCATCTTGACCTTCCTTGGTCTAGGGAAGGTTTACCACTACATCCATAGTGGTGAATTCCCATTCCCTCTCGGGGACTCTTTATCCTCTATATCACTACAATGGGCTACTAGTGTTTGTCCTTCACCTCTTGACATGCATGGTGATGAGCCACGCGCATCTTTGTACACTTTTCACCTTAGGCATCAAAAATACTACTATAACTTACTATCTTAGTAGTACCATGGTGTATCATGATCCCTTCTATGTTGTGATTTCTCAAGATCGATTCCTCATAAACTTTAAACCTCTTTAGTCAGGGTCTCATCACCTTCTTTTCCAAAGAAATGTATCTGAGGTTCTACAACCATCCTTTTATCGCATCAAGGCCTAGGCTGGCTCTACTCTTGTTCAATAGATCTCGTTATATCTGAGTGTTAGGAAAACTTATCTCTTTTTCTCAACATAAGGTTAACCTAACAACCTCAACTTCTTCTAGCTTCTAGCTAAACTAGGTAGCTATATCTCAACCAAAGCATTCATTACCACTTCTTGTCCTTAGGTGTTAGGTAATGTTGAAGACATACACCTCCATGTATTATACTTATCATCTCATCATAAACTCTAAGTTGGTCTTCATCAAGAAGCTCTGAGCTCATCCTAATGGTGATCAAACTCAACCTTGTATCACTTGCAAATTCCACATAGATCATGATAAAACATCCTAAAGAGATGACTACACTATTCCTCTTAGTATTTGTAAACCATCCATGTATCATTCACTCCACCAGGGTATGTTATCATCCCTGTTCTCATACCTTGTAGCAACGTTCCAACTCACATCATCTTTATCCTTAGTGTATGACATACGTATTGTCCTATCTCTCACTCCCATAACAAGAGGAAATAAGCATTTGGTTGTAGTCCAAATACGGAGTTCTTCCTATTCCAAGAGTAGAGATGGTACATCCCACCTTGATAGTACACCTTTAAGTTGAAATGTGCATCTTATGTCTCAAAATCACAACCATCTTGATATCAAAGTCACTTCCATGGAAACTCATCTAGAACCTACTTAGTCCAAACACAAACCTCGGTCATCTCCTCTAGCTCTATAGGGTGTCGGCACTTTTGGGGTCATCCCTCTTCCCTCATGCATCTAGAGAGTGCCCTATCGCCCCTTTGGGTCCTATGAGTTCATGAATGTGATCAATCTCCTAACCCATGGCCCTCAGACAATGATAGTTGTTACCTCCCAACCCTATGGTCATGTGCAACTAGCGAATTAGGCAACTCCTACTTCCATCGGTCTTATCCCCACCTGACCTTGGGAAAGACTTAGGATTCTAACATAGTACATGTCCAACTTAGAACCTTACCCAAGCCTTCATCATCTCTCTCTCTATTTTCATGGGCTGACTTTCATCCCTTCATAGGGTTCATGGCGACCTACCTACCTTGGTTAGGCCCCATATCAGTTACCTCCATGGTAACACACCAACATGCGCTAGAGATGGTTATCTATGGGTCTACAAGTTCATTCTCTTACCATGTACTCTTCACTTAGCTTCTCAAGATCCTATTAGACCTCTTTAGGTTACCTCAAAACTAGTCGAACTGGTATACTCCCTACAAAAGAGTCTTCTCCCAAGATGGTAAGAAACTAAAACTCTTGACAACAAGGTCATAACCGTCCTTAGGGTTTACATCCACATGAGCATGCTTAACCCCAGCAAACTACTAAGGCACAAGCAGACCACCTACTAGACCAAGCTAGGTCACACTTGTTTTCGTTCCTCAACACTGAATCCAAATCATACCTTTCCATGTCATCAACTTAGTTGTGAGGGGTTCATCAAACATACCTTAAACTTAAGGGGTTTATTTCTCCTCTAACCATGATGAGTACCATGCTTCAAACTATAGAGACTCAAATCTCATCGAGAGCATCGGGTGCACTACTTCCCCTCTTAGGCCTAGGAACCCGACGTTCACCTTTGGGTGTCCAACTGCATGCTCAACCTCTTAACCATGAACCAAACATGTCCAAGGTATGTCATGTACTCCCATGATCCTTTTATTTGAGCAACACCTTAGATTTCAGTCCTCCTCAAGGGCAACCAACAAGGTACAAGGCCTCACAACTTGCTACTTAAACCTCCTCATGGTCTAAGGTAGTCTTTGTCTCATCTCAGCAGGTAAACTCCTATACCATAGGTACATAGGTTCCAGAAGCATCATCATCTCTCTAGGGTTTGGTTCCTCTAAAGGCAACCAAGATATCATTAGCCTCCAGGGTCAACATGAGGCAACCATTATCATCCACTTAGGTCGCATCATCCTCAACCCTCTGTTGTTCCTCATGTCTCAGAATCTAAGCTTCCAACCTTCTTTCTTGAGTCCTGCTTTCTCTCTCTAGACATAACTCCACATCCAACCTTACTACCAGAGGTCCTCTCTCCATGAAGAATCAAGCTCACAAGCATACATCTACATGGTTGAAACCTATGCTCGAACTTATGTTTGCTTAAGATCATCCATAACCCTTTATGCTTATTTCATAAGTCATCCATCATACTCTCCTGGCCAGAGTTTCAACCTACTGTCAGTACTACTGACATACTCTGGGTGTAAGCTATACCCTACTTGCATAAGCCCATAGGGTTCTACAGGTTCTTCTTTAACCCCATCAATGAAGGAGCTATCCTTCACCCTAACATGCACGACCCTCTCTAGGGTTGGGTCACCAAAGGTACTAGGTCATCTAACCTCTTATGGCATCCCAAAGGCATGTCCAACCAAACACCCGGTCAACCATGACATCTAACTCATCATGTCATCTCTCTCTAACCTTGACTTAGGGTTAGGGTTAACATCATCCCCTGAGGATGTGCCAGGTCTCTACATATGATGGAGGTCTCTACCTCCAAGACTAACTCTCTTTACTTACCCTCCTAACAAGAAGATTTAGCCTCAGGTCTCTCCTAAGGGCATGACCACTTATGTCATATGACCTAGGCATGTATCTACTCTTTAGTTTATGCTTAATCTAGTAAGCTTCTGTCCATGACATCTTATTTACATGCTTTTCATTAATTTGGTGGAGGATTCCTTAGACCTTATTAACCTTACCCATACCTCAAGAGGTTGAGGAAAAGAGAGAAAGCCCTCATCCTTAAGGTCCTTAATAGAATTTGAGTTGAGAAGGGATGAACAAGATGAGAGAGTCCTAAAGGTATCTTATTTCGAGTCATATCCCTAGACATCGTCCAGGAAGTCACACAATTCGGGAGTCCTCATGTTCCGACTAGCGGTGTGGAGGAAAATCTTGCCAGCCCCCAGACGTGATCCTTTTCTAGACACCTCAGTGTCAGGGGTTAACAACCTAACTCCACTCTACACCTCAGGTGCCAACATAAGGTGTACTATAGAGTTAAAGTTTCCCGTCCCTGAGTGGATCAAACACATGAATATATAAATGCACTGAATAAAGAGCTTCCATACATAAACTAAATTGTTCATTACATAGGGGCCCGAAGGCATAGGAGTTCTATAGAAGAAAACATAATATATGAGAAACTAATTACAGAAGAAAAGAACATAATCCAAGAGTCCCATTTATATTTAGCATCCCCATGATAGATCTGATATTTGTGAGCCAGCATAAAGAGTAGTGAAATCATCTTCCTTTCATCATGAGTATCATAAGCGGAAGGTACCTATAAAACATATGCAATTGGTACGCGTCAGCACAATATATAAATATATTGTACTGAGTATGCCTCCGCGTCATAAAATCTTACCTCCCACTAAAACTTGGCAAAACAATAAAATTATATCTTGTTAGAAACAAAACATCAAAAACTCATATACTTGAACAAAATGTTTGTTTATAAAAGATAAAAGCACATTTTAAACATATTTTCCATTATATCATCCATGCATTAACCGCCAAAGGTTGAATGCATTAAGGCCTTTATGATCTACTACCAAGGAGTTGGATCATATCTCATTGTGATCAGACTACCATAGAGTTGGATCACCCTTAAGTACTTGACTACCAAAGAGTTGAAGTACTTTAGTTTCCAGCACTTGACTACCAAAGAGTTGAAGTACTTTATTTTCCAGCACTTGACTACCAAAGAGTTGAAGTGCTTAAATATAATGGAAAAAATATATTATGTTTCAGGTATATATATAAATATAGATTCGGAAATCAAGAAACATAGTATTTAAGTACCACCAAACCATACATCAGTACTTGCTAGGTACATTACTACACATATAATACAAGCACAAGTAATATAGCCAAGTGAGAGGTAATGGCATACCTTCGTCTCAGAAATGGGGAGTCTAGAGATGCTCCTCACTGGTACCTCATATTTCCTAAAATTATTGGAGATTTGGTATTTATTAGTTATATTGTTCAAATCACCAATATTCTAAAAAGTATATAAAAGGCCCTTTTATAGTTTTTGAGTCATGAGAGTTGAGTATGAGTTTTATAGTATGGATTTGAGTCCCTGGTTGATAGTGTCACGTCAAAGTAAGGTTTTAAGATCCAAATAATGGTCTTTAGATCATGTTGACTAATTATGCACATTTTGGTAGATTAAAATAGGGAAAGGAGTGATAATTAGGTTTGATTGATAATTGAGTCACAATATTTGGATCTGATCATTCCATAATAATATAGATGCAAAAAGATGATGATCACAGGTTTTTGGTGATTTAGATAGGTTCGATTATTTTTCCAAATAATTAAACAAGATATAATCATATTTGAGCATGAGAAATTATCAGAGTCATATTTAGGGTCAAAATATGTCAGATTCATGATCCTCGTATTTTTCTGATCAAAATAGAGTACTTGTTTGTATTTTTCTGACACTCCTATGATTTATAACGAATTTCCTAAAATTAGGTTATTTACTGAATTTCGAGTCAATAAAATCAAATCTAGAAAAAGTGTGGACCGTTGGATGATCAGATCCAACGTTTGAGATCTCGCGTATGTATATTATAAAGGATACAATATAACTAAGGTGGATGACTGACTGCTTACTTGGCTGGCTGTGGTTTGTCCAACTAAGCTTAGTGGGTCCCTCCTTCCCCTTGCTCAAAGTTCACAGCAGACAAGGAAGGTGATGTCTGGTGAGCATGTGTCAGTGGAGGGAGCTTCTTCACGTGCGGGCAAAGACTGGAGCAGGTTTATGGAGTCCGTCCGTAGCTGTACGGCTGGTCGCTAGGGCGTGGCTCCTCCTGAGACGTCGGGTCAGCTAGAAGACCAGCGAGTTGCACAGCTCACGGCGGAGAGAGAGGATAGCGAGAGCAGCATGTGATGGAGCTTCAGAGTGAGGGACCGTTGAGGTGGGTGGAGGTCCCTCAGAGCTTGGGGAGCATTCAATTGGGGATGAGCAGGCCGGTAGGAGCCTAGTCCAGTAGCTCAGCGGTGGCTGGCAGGCTGAGAGGAAGAGTTTGAGGGCAGAGCGATCTGAGCTTGCTTCGGGGGAATTGAAGGCAAGGGTGGACTAAAGAGGTGCCGACGGAGCTATGAGGGGGGTTAATATGGATGGGAGAGGGTCTGAGCACAAGAAGCCCAATTTCAAGTTGGGCGTGCTAGAGAGGGCAGTTGCCGGAGGCAATCGTGGGGTAGATTTTGGTCATCGATGTGGGTCGTGCGAGGGGTTGGTGTGTTCGTGGGGATGAGTGGAAGATGCTTCCTTGATCGGTTTCACACGGAGGAGGGTAGGGTGGAAGTTCGTGGTCCAAGATTAGGTCTTGTGGTTGTAGCCATGTTTTCACGAAATAGACGGAGGTTGGTGGTGACTCTGTGGCCATCCGATCGACCCTGTATCTGTGGGCACCATCAGACGGTCAGGAGTGGCTCCGCATATCCAATTTGGATCAGGCTGGATGCATGGCATTTAGATGTCACGACCACCATATTATTAACATGAAACTTATAGTTCAGATGCATGTATTAAAGATTTAGTTGAAACCATAGGTAAATCTTTGAAAATTCATGGAAGGAGCAAGGAGTATCCAATTGGCATGAAATTTGAAACATAGGTTCATAATAGCTCTCCCTACATGTTGGAAAATTTTGAGATCGAGATTTCATCCTTGATTGATCAAATATTCTTTAGGATAATTAGGGTTTTGAATAGATTCAAGTGAAGAAATCAAGGTAATAAAGGAAAGATAAAAATCACTTTATCACATCCTACGAACCTTAAAAGAAAATTTTGTCCTCAAAATTAAACTGGATAAAAGAGGTGAGGAAAACGTTTCTCCATATCTGCTCGAACTCCCAGGTTGCATCTTCTGCACCATGATGGTTCCACTACACCTTCACCATCAAAATCTACTTGTTCCTGAGCTCTTTGACCCTGGAGTCAAGAATCTTCGTAGGTTGTTCTGGATAAGAGAGATTCTCCCGCAACTCAAGAGGCTTGTGATTCAGCACATGGCTATCATCCTTCACATAATGCTTCAAATTGGATACATGAAAGACATTTTGCATCATTCTGTACTGCGGAGGAAGAGCAAGCCGATAAGAACATTCACCAATATGCTCCAGAACTTCAAAAGGACCCACATATCTTGGATTAAGCTTCCCTTTATTCTTTGCTATGGCACGAATGGGTCTAATCTTCAAGAATACATAGTCACCATCATTAAACTGTCTGTCAGACCTATGTGCATATGTATATGACTTATGACGATCATGGGCCCGTTTCAACCTCTACTAGATCAAGGACACCTTATCAGCATATAATTGTAACTCTTCGGACTTTAGAATCTTCCTTTCTCTGACTTCATTCCAATGGAGAGGGGATCTACATGGCCTACCATAGAGAGCTTCATAGGGTGGCATATCAATACTAGATTGATAGCTATTGTTGTAAGAGAACTCTACTAATGGAAGGTAGTAATCCCAAGATCCTCTTCAATCTAAAACACATGCTCTAAGAAGATCCTCCAAGATTTAGATAGTGCGTTCTGACTGGCCATTAGTTTGGGGATGATATGCTATGTTGAAATTCAACTGTGTACCCAACTCGTTCTGTACTTGCTTCCGCAGATGTGATGTGAACTTTGGATCCCGATCTGAAACAATAGAAACTGGTATTCCATGCAGTCATACAATCTCGTTTATATACAACTCAGCAAGTTCAGGAACCTTGTTCATAGTCCACATTGGTAAGAAATGTGCAGACTTGGTCAACCGGTCTACTATGACCCAAACTACATCATAACACTTCTTGGTCTTGGGTAGTCCCATCATAAAATCCATGGTGATATTTTCCCATTTCCATTCGGGAATTGGTAAGGGTTGCAATAGACCATCGGGACGTTGGTGCTCAACCTTAATCTGCTGGCAAGTGAGACACTTAGAGATAAACTCAGCTATATCATTCTTCATACCTCTCCACCAAAAGTGTCTTTGTAGATCCTTATACATCTTAGTAGATCCAGGATGTATGGAATACTTAGACCCATGTGCCTCTTGCAGTATGCACTTCTTAATCTCTGACTCTTTAGGCACCCACATCCTATGCTTATACCTTAGTCCACTGTCCATACCAACAGATAGATGTGTCTGGGGCTTAGCCACGAGAGGGTTATCTCCTCCAAGCTAGGGCTGTCCTTTTGAGATATCAGGAGTTCAGAAAAAAGACCAGGAATAATATTAATGTTTGTCAGAATAATAGAGTCAGATTCTGCTTGAGATGACCCAGAAGATGAAGGTTCTAGACGCATTGATGCATAAATCGACTTCTTATGACTAAGAGCATCAGCTACAACATTGGCCTTGCCTAGATGATATGCAATTGTGAAATCATAATCTTTGAGATACTCCAACCATCTCCTTTATCGAAGATTGAGGTCCTTCTGAGTCAAGAGGTATTTGAGACTTTTATGGTCTGTGAATATGTCAAAAGTAGCACCATACAGATAATGACTCCAGATTTTGAGAGCATAGACAATGGCAGCTAATTCCAAATCATGAGTTGGATAATTGACCTCATTAGGTTTCAATTGTCTAGAGGCATAGGAAACAACTTTCCCATCTTGCATGAGGACACAACCCAAACCCATTTTAGAAGCATCTGAATATATTACAATGCCATCATTCCCAGAAGGTAGAGTCAGAATAGGAGCAGAAGTCAAGAGAGATTTAAATTCTTGGAAACTAGCCTTACACTCAGGAGTCCAAACGAATTTGGCATCTTTTCTGGTAAGTTTAGTCATGGGTAGGGCTATTTTGCTGAAATTAAGGATGAAACGACAGTAACAGCCTGCTAGGCCAAGGAAGCTACGAATTTCAGAAGCATTGGTAGGGGCTTTCCAATCAAGGACAACTAAAACTTTGGCAGGGTCAACAGAAATTTTCCCACCCGAAATGACATGGCAAAGAAACATAACTTGGTCAATCCAAAACTCGCATTTATATAATTTAGCATACAATTTATGGGCTCTCAAAACATCAAGCACTTTCTGGAGATGTTCACAATGTTGATCAACAGAATTTGAATATATAAGAATATGATCAATGAAGACCACAACAAAGCTATCAAGGAATGGCTGGAAGACAGTATTCATTAGATTCATAAACACTCCAGAAGCATTAGTCAAGCCGAATGGCATCACCACGAATTCATAATGTTCATATCTAGTTCTGAAAGATGTCTTTTGAATATCACAATCCTTTACTCATAATTGATGATAATCTAATCTAAGGTCAATCTTGGAGAACACAGTGGCAGTATGAAGCTTGTCAAACAAGTCATCAATTCTTGTGAGGGGATAATTCATTTTTAATGGTGGCTTGGTTGATCATGAGATAATCAATACACATTCACATTGACCCATCTTTCTTTTTAACAAAAAGCATAGGAGCACCCGAAGGAGAAGTACTAGGATGGATGAAGCCTTTATCAAGAAGTTCCTCTAGTTGTTTCTTGAGCTCTGAAAGCTCGCCAGGTGCCATTCTATAAGGTGCCTTAGAGACTGGTGCGGTGCCCAGTGCTAACTCAATTGAGAACTCAATCTCACGAACTGGAGGCAGCCCTAGAAGCTCCTCAGGAAAAATGTCTGGGTAATCCCTCACCACAGCCAAGCTTTCTAACGGTCTCACCTTAGTATCAGGCATGGATACAACAGCAAGATAGGCTCTACATCCTTTGGCTATCAAAGTTTCGGCTTTAAGAGAAGAAATAATCATATTTTGGTTTCTTTCTTTTCTCCCAGAAATAGTCAAAGGTTTAGAATTGGGTGCATAAAAGACTACTTTCTTGCCCTGGAAATCAAGCATAGAAAAGTTGGAAAAGAGCCAATCCATCCCCAAAATTAAGTCAAAATCCTCCATATCAAGAAGAATGAAAGCAGATTGAAATTTATGACCACCAAAAGAAAAAGGCAAGGTTTTGGTTTTCTGAATTGAAGTATAAATTTTGCCACTGGGTGTTGTCACATCCAAGATATAACCTAGATCATTAATCTCTAACTTGATCATGGAAGCAAGATTTCTAGATATGAAAGTATGTGTTGATCCTGAATCGAATAGGGCCACAACAGGATGATCTTGGAGACATATTATACCTACATTATGATTTATATGAGATTATGGTTTTCAAAGATTTATTTTAATAAAGAATTATTAATATTGTTACCTTCAATCAGACGATTGTCATTGGCCTTAGCTTCTTCTGCATCAATTGTAAAGACTCAACCCTGATGACGTTCTGGCTAAGCCTAATCTATAGGGACAGCTGGCTGGATAGGTGGAGCTCCATGATGAGGAAATGGGGTAGGACGGTTATGAGGTGCCCCCTGGACCAGATTTGGACAATTGTACCTCATATGCCCTTCATTCTTACAGTAGTAACATACATGTTTCTCAAACTTTCATTTTCCCCAATGGAACCCCCCACAGATCTTGCACTTGTTTGTCTCTGTTGGCGGCCCTCGATGTGGCTCACCTCGACCTTGGCCTCCTCGACTTGGTCCTCCTCGTTACACCTCTATGGTGATTTCCTCCTCCTCTTCCCATGCCATGGCTATTAGGATTCTTCTTATCCTTTTCCTTCTCCTTCTCCTTGCCCTTGGTGACGGATGCATCAGTTAGACCTAAGTATCCCAAGCTTGGTGTTTTGATCTTCCCTAAGTTTCTTTCTTTGGTAAGGGCATTGTTGATGGCATCTTAAAGGTAGGATGGGTGGAGGTGCATAGGTGAACTTTGATTTCTTAGTTAAGGACATCTATGAAGTGTTCAATCTTTTCATCTTCGTCAAGGTTGCGAGCATGACGCTCAAGGAGTCTAAAGGTCCTAACATAGTCAGTAACAGATAGGTTTCCTTGGGTTAGGTTATTAAATTGTTTCTTCTTCTCCTTCCTAGCAGATATGGGCATGAAACGGTTGGTAAAGATCCCCTTAAACTCATCCCAACCTATGGGGGCATCTGGAAGTTCTCATATATGGTAATAATTTTCCCACCACAACTTTGCTGACCCCCTAAGTGGGTAGGTAGCAAAGGTGACCTTATCTTCCTCAGGACACTTAAGGGCTCTAAAGGCATTTTCAACACATAGGATCCATGCATAAGATTTATCTAGGACTTCACCTAAGTGTTCTCCATGAAAGGTGATTTAGACAGGTTCGAGTATTTTTCCAAATAATTAAACAAGATATACTCATATTTGAGCATGATAAATTATTTGAGTCATATTTAGGGTCAACAGATGTCAGATTCATGATCGTCATATTTTTCTGATCAAAATAAAGTACTTGTTTGTATTTTTTTGACACTCCTATGATTTATAATGAATTTCCTAAAATTAAGTTATTTACTGAATTTCGAGTCAATAAAATGAAATCTAGAAAAAGTGTGGACCGTTGGATGATCAGATTCAACAGTCGAGATCTCATGTGCGTATATTACAAGGGATACAAGATAACAAAGGTGGATGACCGGCTGCTTACTTGGCGGGCTGTGGTTTGTCCAACTAAGCTGAGCGGGTCCCTCCTTCCCCTTGCTCAAAGTTCACAACAGACACGGAAGGTGAAGTCTGGCGAGCTCGTGTCGGTGGAGGGAGCTTCTTTGTCACGGAACTAGAATCTTAGTCCAATGAACTAAACGTATACCAAAGGTGAAATGTGGAAGCGTAAAGCTTAGCACACATGAACAAATAACAAGATAAAGGCACCAACATAGTCTCAACATTCAACAAATATAAATTATACAAAATGCATTATATTCATGAATTCTGTTACATATTTCCAGAGTCACTTTGTACAAGTTTGCTCATGTATACTATATCTGGATCTTACAACAAGTACACCTAGCATAGCTCACCAAACCCATCAACCTTCTAGCCATCTCTGAACCTAAAAACAACATACGAGAAATGGGTCAACACACGAGGTGTTGAGTATGGGGCCGAAAGATACACATATATATAAGCTTTGCATAGTTTGAAAAGATTTCAAGATGAAACGAACAAGAGTAAACATGTTAATTGTTTAACAAATGCAAAACCATATTTTATGTCATTTCACTCCCTTATACCAACAATATCAAACATGTTTAAGGCCTTTGACCAACTTCCTGTCGGAAGGGTCCGTAAGGGTGCTCAAGCTTAGCTAACACTTTTATACGAGAGGGACCTCAAGGATGTAACCAAGAGCCCTTGATCAACAATATTATAATGGAGTTCCATATATATGTGTGTTCAAGTTATAAAATAGACGAAGCAAACATCGAGTACGACATAGCAATACTACATGGCAATATTTGAGAAAATAGACAAACAAGCATATAATATATGTATTTTCAAGCAAGAAAGCGGTAGTCATATAACTAGATAAGGCCCATACCTGATTCAGAGATTCTTAACTTAACACGTCCATTACCATCTAGATCATAAGCCAACCTGATTAACAACAAGATTACATATATGCATTAGATTCTCATCATTAACCCTAATTAGATGCATTTTAGGGTTTTGGCCAAGGTGGGCTCCAAGTTGCTTATTGGGTCAGATATCGTGCTGATCTAGAGGTCAACATGATGTGTGGTTCAAGTTTTATATCATTCTAAGGTTCCACGGATTATATATGACCATTTCAAGTTTTAAGTCCCTTAGGTATATTAAAAGGTCAAGGACTCATAATAGAGTAATCAAGGTCAAAGATAATCAATGAAGAAGGGACAAGCATAAAGGATGGTTTTTTATTAGCAACACTTGGTCATTAGAAACACATAACAAGATTAGCAATTAGGGTCATGTTCATCATTAAAGTCCAAACTAAGCACATATGTACAAAAAGGGTCATGATGAAGAATAGGGAGAGTAGGACCTTCATTTAGTTCAATTATACATCACATGTACATATTTAAGGATCATAGGGTATATTAAGTAGCCAAGATCTATGTTTTGCATTAGAATCATACACCAACTATACTCCAAATGATTAAAGTATGCCTCTTTTAGGAAAAACAGGGAACAACTAGTGGAATTAGACCCTACAACCTAGTCCATTGTGTAGATCTTTACGAAAGGATCAATTTGGTATATACTTTTGTATAATTTGGCCAAGGGAATTGGGAGATATCGATTTTAGAAGATTATAAGCCAAACAACATACCCTTGATTATGCAGAGCATCTCGGCCATTGATGTAAGATCAAGCGGCTGCATCCGACTCCTCACCCGCACACCCACGTGCGGTCCACTATCGCTGACAACCACTCCAAAGGAGGTTGAGGCGGTGGCGGTTGGTGCCTTCAGGCGCTAGCTTGACCGTTGATGCCAGATGGAATGGTCAAGTGTCCCTCCCTCTCTTAGCGCGACTAGTCTGCACGGAGGTCCCCTGTTTCCTACGTTGAAACATGGGAGGAACAGAGGTTCCTCATCCTCCCTTCTCGGTTGACCAAAGGCTACTCCAACGGCCGCACAAGGCAGCACCGAGATGGTCAGAGAAGGGCACGCCGCCGCACTCCTCACTCGCGCTCGCCGAGTGGGTGGGGTTGTCTGGGCGAACGCCCACGAGTCCCTAGTTGGAGGCTGCAGGACCCAAACGTGAACTGTGGAGCGTAAAAAGAAGAAAGGAGGGGGGGAAGACAGCCGACGGCTGGAGAAAATAGGGAAAAAGCAAGGAAGCCAAGGGAAGGGGGTATATAAGGGAGTAAAGGTTTAGGGTTCTAATCCTGCTTTCGTTCTCCTCCATTGCCCTATTTGGAGGGGGAGGAGGAAGGGTGGATTCCTATTCTCGGTAACTTCCTGAAGGGGAAAGACAAAGGAAACCAATATATGGGCCGAGATCTAAGATTTTGGGCCCAACAAGCAAGGAAGGAAACAAATGCACATAAAATCAAGGTAAATCAAAGCATCTTCAAGCTTGCATAACTCATGCTACAAAGGTCCAATTAGGGTGATTTTTGTTCTATTGTATTCGTAATTGAATCCACTACAACGTGGTGCATATTAGAAAGACAAAAGATCAAGGTTTTGATATTTAAAATTAGATACAAGAAGGTGACATGGTATAGCGAGATACATAGTTAAAAGTACAAATTAAAGTCGCACATTGCAAAATTGATCATGGTAGTCACCAAATTGGAAGAACTATCGAATTAAGTATTTAATATCAAAATGAGTAAGAGGAACTTGATGAGAGAGGAGTAGTACAAAAGAAGAGAGAGAGAAAATCGAGGTTGTCACATCCTTCCCTCCTTACAAGGAATTTCGTCCTCGAAATTCATCCATGATTTAAGTTAAGAGTCAAGTCAGGATCCATCGGGTCTAGCTAGTGAACCATGGTTGTCAAGGCATTCCCCACCATATGGTGTACACTTAGGTTATCATCATTAAAGGTGTACTCATCTTATCGATGACATATTACTTTGTACTCTAATATTGTATTACGACATCATCACCACATTAGGGTTTTTGTTCATATCTTTATATGAGACCAAGGGGTATCATCAAAATCTATTTTATCAATTCTGAAATGAATATATGCATGGTCATGGCTTCAAACAAGACTATCATCAAGTGTGTATCTCATCTTTACAATAGATTTCATGCATGGTTTTTCCTTCCCCAAAATTTCTACCAATTCTAATCAATTATGTTCATTATCTTAAAATTAAACAATTTATTCACCATGTGTATTCGAGTTATGACCCCAACAGCATCAACATATCCAATTAATCATTTATTTTTGGTATGAGATTAGGCATGCTAACCTTTATTGTTCAAGCTAAGATCTTATGACATCATCATATCTAGATCATAATTTTGAATCTATATCTTTCATGTAAGGTATGATTTCATACTAGGTCTATCTCATGAGAGTGGCTCATTGTACATATATCAAGATTTTAACTTAAGTGAGATTCTTTCATGTATCGAGCATCATTCGAGGAACAACATTATCATCAATGTCAAGATTTTTTAATTCTCTTACTTATATCTAGAAACAGCTCCACAAGCTCAAGCCACTCAAGCTAAGACATATGTTTCCAACAAGACATGTTAACCAAAACCTTATACATGTAACAAAATTTCTACCCATCTTTTGAAAAACAAGGCTAACCTCTAGATTCCTTTATATGTAACTACTAGCCCGAGTATGAGGCTCATCAAGGATATCACACATCGTATACATCATCTAACGGTCTTGGGGCATCTCCCTCACCTATATATATATCAAGCATCAAATTTTCAATTGCCTCTTTCTCTAGGGTTATATATTTTCATAGCACATATAGGGTTCAACATTTTAAGGAAACCGCACACTAGGTCACTCAACTCATATACTTAGAGGTATTCTAGCTAGGGACTCATCATCAAGTATTTCATTATTCCTATTTTTCAACATTTTAAATATTTTGGAGTTTAGGTACTCTAACCTTCTCCCAATACGTGTCAAATCATATCAATAGGTCACACTATTCATATGTCCCATGCTAGATGTCCTCCTTTGTAAAGAGATTGAGGCCCATGTTGGTCTCAAACTATATATCACATTATCGTATCTCAACACGCACAAGACCTAGGTACAAGAAAACATGCCATCCCACTAGCTATGTTTAGCACATCAACCAAGTCATATGTAACAACAAGGTGCTAGGTCTAGCTAGGGTTTCATGGTCAAACTAATCCCATGTCGTAAACATACTCAACCTTCCTCAAACAACTTGGGTCTTATCGACATCGACATCATCATCAATATCAACATCAACATTGAGATCGACATTACCATCATTATCATTATCTTAGGTTATCTATGATACTTACTCACTTGCCTGACCTATATTATGGCTCTAGACAACTCTAGAGACTATCACTATCATCTAAACTCTCTCATCTAGACTTGATGTTACATATCTTTCTCCTAGGTTGCATGGAAACTCACTACCTTTCTACTTGTGGTAACATTTTTCATATGTACATATTATAATACTTGAAATATGTTTTCTCCAATGTTTAAACAGGCGATGAAAACCACCATACTCCATCCGAATAAAACCAAAACCAAAATGAGTTACTACACTCATTAGGCAGTTTAGTATGATGACACCTAGAGAACTAGCAAGAACATGGTGCACACTTGTGTAGACATCCTAAGAACATGTCGCGAATCATGTCTAGGGAGGTAACTTACACAAGTCTACACCTAGTTCTAGAACATCTAGGTTCTAACCTAGAGGCTAAGTCAACCTAGTCCACAAAGAACATCTTATTAAGTTTCTAGGGTTGAGATGTAAGGTGAGTTTAGTTTGTGTTTCGTGTGAGCCATGTTTGGTGTAGTTATCGTTCATGCTCCGATACCATCTGTCACGGAACCGGAATCTCAGTCCCATGAACCAAACGTATACCAAAGGAGAAATGCGTAAGCGTAAAGCTTAGCACACATGAACAGATAACAAGATAAAGGCACCAACATAGTCTCAACATTCAACAAATATAAATTATACAAAATGCATTATATTCATGAATTCAGTTACATATTTCCAGAGTCACTTTGTACAAGTTTGCTCATGTATACTATATCTGGATCTTACAACAAGTACACCTAGCATAGCTCACCAAGCCCATCAACCTTCTAGCCATCTCTGAACCTAAAAACAACATACGAGAAATGGGTCAACACACGAGGTGTTGACTATGGGGCCGAAAGATACACATATATAGAAGCTTTGCATAGTTTGAAAAGATTTCAAGATGAAACGAACAAGAATAAACATGTTAATTGTTTAACAAATATGAAACCATATTTTATGTCATTTCACTCCATTATACCAACAATATCAAACATGTTTAAGGCCTTTGACCAACTTCCCGTCGGAAGGGTCCGTAAGGGTGCTCAAGCTTAGCTAACCCTTTTATACGAGAGGGACCTCAAGGACGTAACCAAGAGCCCTTTATCAACAATATTATAATGGAGTTCCATATATATATGTGTTCAAGTTATAAAACAGACGAAGCAAACATCGAGTACGACATAGCAATACTACATGGCAATATTTGAGAAAATAGACAAACAAGCATATAATATATGTATTTTCAAGCAAGAAAGCGGTAGTCATATAACTAGATAAGCCCCATACCTGATTCAGAGATTCTTAACTTAACATGTCCATTACCATCTAGATCATAAGCCAACCTGATTAACAACAAGATTACATATATGCATTAGATTCTCATCATTAACCCTAATTAGATGCATTTTAGGGTTTTGGCTAAGGTTGGCTCCAAGTTTCTTATTGGGTCAGATATCGTGCTGATCTAGAGGTCATCATGATGTGTGGTTCAAGTTTCATATCATTCTAAGGTTCCACAGATTATATATGACCATTTCAAGGTTTAAGTCCCTTAGGTATATTAAAGGGTCAAGGACTCATAATAGAGTAATCAAGGTCAAAGATAATCAATGAAGAAGGGCCAAGCATAAAGGATGGTTTTAGATTAGCAACACTTGGTCATTAGAAACACATAACAAGATTAGCAATTAGGGTCATGTTCATCATTAAAGTCCAAACTAAGCACATATGTACAAAAAGGGTCATGATGAAGAATAGGGAGAGTAGGACCTTCATTTAGTTCAATTATACATCACATGTACATATTTAAGGATCATAGGGTAGATTAAGTAGCCAAGATCTAAGTTTTGCATTAGAATCATACACCAACTATACTCCAAATGATTAAAGTATGACTATTTTAGGGAAAATAGGGAACAACTGGTGGAATTAGACCCTGAAACCTAGTCCATTGTGTAGATCATTTCGAAAGGATCAATTTGGTATATAATTTTGTATAATTTGGCCAAGGGAATTGGGAGATATCGATTTTAGAAGATTATAAGCCAAACAACATACCCTTGATTAGGCAGAGCATCTCGGCCGTTGATGCAAGATCAAGTGGCTGCATCTGACTCCTCACCCACACACCCACGTGCGGTCCACTATCACTGACAACTGCTCCAAAGGAGGTTGAGGCGGTGGCGGTTGGTGCCTTCTGGCGCTGGCTTGACCGTTGATGCCAGATCGAATGGTCAAGTGTCCCTCCCTCTCTTAGCGCGACTAGTCCACACGGAGGTCCCCTATTTCCTGCGTTGGAATGGGGGAGGAACAGAGGTTCCTCATCCTCCCTTCTCGGTTGACTAAAGGCTACTCCAATGGCCACACAAGGCAGCGCCGAGGTGGTCGGAGCAGGGCACGCCGCCGCACTCCTCACTCGCGCTCGCCGAGTGGGTGGGGTTGTCTGGGCGAACGCCCACGAGTCCCTAGTTGGAGGCTGCAGGACCCAAACGTGAACTGTGGAGTGTGAAAAGAAGAAAGGAGGGGGGGAAGATAGTCGGCGGCTGGAGAAAATAGGGAAAAAGCAAGGAAGCCAAGGGAAGGGGGGTATATAAGGGAGTAAAGGTTTAGGGTTCCAATCCTGCTTCCGTTCTTCTCCATTGCCCGATTTGGAGGGGGAGGAGGAAGGGTGGATTCCTATTCTCGGTAACTTCCTGAAGGGGAAAGACAACATGAAACCAACAGATGGGCTGAGATCTAAGATTTTGGGCCCAACAAGCAAGGAAGGAAACAAATGCACATAAAATCAAGGTCAATCAAATCATCTTCAGGCTTGCATAACTCATGCTACAAAGGTCTGATTAGGGTGATTTTTGTTCTGTTGTATTCGTAATTGAATCCACTACAACGTGGTGCATACTAGAAAGACAAAAGATCAAGTTGTTGATATTTAAAATTAGATACAAGAAGGTGGCATGGTATAGCGAGATACTTAGTTAAAAGTACAAATTAAAGTCGCACATTGCAAAATTGATCATGGTAGTCACCAAATTGGAACAACTATCCAATTAAGTATTTAATATCAAAATGAGTAAGAGGCACTTGATGAGAGAGGAGTAGTACAAAAGAAGAGAGAGAGAAAATCGAGGTTGTCACATTCTTCGTGTGTGAGCGAAGACTAGAGCAGGTTTGTGGAGTCCTTCCACAGCTGGATGGCCGGTCGCTAGGGCGTGACTCCTCCTGAGACGTCGGGTCGGCTAGAAGACCGGCGAGCTGCACAACTCACAAAGGAGGGAGAGGATAGTGAGAGCAGCAGGCGATGGAGCTTCATAGTGAGTGATCGTTGAGGTGGGTGGAAGTCCCTCAGAGCTTGGGGAGCATTCAATTGGGGACGAGCAGGCCGGTAGGAGCCTATTCCAATAGCTCGGCGGTGGCAGGAAGGATGAGAGGAAGAGTTTGAGGGTGGAGGGATCTGAGCTTGCTTCGGGCGAATTGAAGGCAAGGGTGGACTAAAGAGGTGCCAACAGAGCTATGATGGGGGTTTATATGGACAGGAGAGGGTCTGAGTGTGAGAAGCCAAATTTCAAGTTGGGTGTGTTAGAGAGGACAGTTGTCGAAGGCAATCGTGGGGTAGATTGTGGTCGTCGATGGGGGTCATGTGAGGGGTTGGCATATTCGTGGGGATGAGGGAAAGACGCTACCTCGATCAGTTTCATGCAGAGGAGGGTAGGGTGGAAGTTCATGGTCCTAGATCAGGTCTTGTGTTTGTAGCCACGTTGTCATGAAATAGACAGAGGTTGGTGGTGACTTTGTGGCCATCCGATCGGCCCTGTATCTATGGGCACCATCAGACGGTCAGGAGTGGCTCTGTAGATCCAATTTGGATCAGGCTGGTCGCATGGCATTTAGATGTCACGGTCACCATATTATTAACATGTAACTTATAGTTCAGATGCAAGTATTAAAGATTTAGTTGAAAACTTAGGTAACTCTTTGAAAATTCATGGAAGGAGCTAGGAGTGTCCAATGCAATTTGAAACATAGGTTCATAATAGCTCTCCCTACATGTTGGCAAATTTTGAGATCGAGATTTCATCCTTGATTGATCAAATGTTCTTTAGGATAATAAGGGTTTTGAATAGATTCAAGTGAAGATATCCAGGTAATAAAGGAAAGTGAAAAACCACTTTATCACACCTCAATCTTTCGAAAAATCCTCTAATAACTCCATCGGTTCTATGGAATTTGTAAAATTTAATAATTATTAATGATTATATGAGGAACCTATGCTCTGATACTAATTGTAACGACCCCGTCTCCCGATAACCCCCACTTTAAGGAGACCAAGAGATCAGAGTCATTATCCCAATAAACTGGATCAAAGGTTCGACAATTAATCAATAATAATTATGAAATTCTACTAACTAAACTGAAATCTGGTATTAAAATAAAACTTTGCATACCTTTTAAAACTTTGGAAATCTATTTATCCAAGCTTGAATGTACTCTATTTAATCCTCCTTGCACTTTATTTCTTATTTTCACAATGTGTCACTTTACTATTTATTCATTTTAGGGTTGTACCTAAAACGCCGATAAACAAAACCTCGGTCAGCATATCCAAATATACTGGTATGTGGGGACAACCAAAAATTTGCATTTATGGATAACAATCTAATTATCAGAATCAAGATAATTAACAAGCCAATTTATGCTTTCTAGTGTGACATTCTCCACCTCTTTTTCCATAACCCTAGCATACCCACCTTAGGGTTTCTTTTGCCAATGACTTAAGGCCACCTTCTCAATCTCGAGCTTGGTGCCGGGGGTCACCACTCATGGTGCCCTCTAGTCATGCAATATCATAGGCCACCTTCTCATTCCCGATATTGGTGCCTGGGGTCACCACTCATTGTGCCCATGGGTCTACCCATCCTGGGCCTGACCTTTGGCATCATCCATCAGGGTGGCATGTAGGTGCGAGAATACACACTTCTTTATAATTGTGATAAACATAGTGACTTTATAATTTTTCAAGTATGAACATCCAACTATTTTGGTTGCATTCATTGTGAGGAAACATTCGGAAAACCCTCGGGAAACTAATGCAATTATCTATAATTAACCACATACCTGTTAGGTAGACTCAGGTGCAGGAATAATCCAAACAAGCAAGTAATCCAGAATCAAGCAAGCAAGCACACAATTCAGTCCTGAAATATACATCTAATATTTTCTATTATGGATCATAGTATTCCAATCTAATAGGCCTAATCGTGCCCTAGGGTTACTAGCCCCTTTTTAGGGTTTTGACCATAATTTGGGTTTCACTCCACTTTTACTTTATTTTTATTACTTTAAACGCTAATTCTATAAAATCACTTACAAACCCTAATTATTTCATCTTTCTTTCACAAAAGATTCTAAGTTCATCTTTTAGCAACAGGAAACCCTAATATCAGATTATAAATACTTTTCTTTTCTTTTTCTCTTATTTAGGGTTTCTAAGTATATTAATCAAAATATTAGGATTAAAACCCTAAACCTTGAAATTCCATCATCAAAACAGATTCAAAACCATATTAATCATTAGTCAAGTTAATAATGCTCAAATTAACTTATTTGCAAGATTAAATCTATCCTTTATCAACAATTAGGGTTTCTAACCACAAATTAATACTTTTCCCATCCAAAATAGATACTTTTGCAAAACGATACTGATTTAGGTTCCCAAGGTATTTTAATTGTGTCCCTCGCATTTTTCTGATCATTTTTCATGTATTGACTTCCCTCATCTGAGTTTTCTAGCTCAAGATATGATTTTATAAAGAAAACCCCTTTTTATTGCTTTATTGTCTAATTTAGAAAAACGAGGAGTGTTGGATCCGTGTCCGTTGGTCCACTAAGGATCCAACGACCAGGATTCCATGTGCCTCATGCGATCAAGACGAGTAAAGTACAAGAATATCCTTACCAGTAAAAGAGATGCGGAGGGGTATTATTGTAAATAACCCGCACCTTCGTCTTCAACCTCGTGCGAGAACAGGGTTGTCGTGATGGTCAACTAAGGAGTTGACTTCGAGCTCTCATCCTCATTTGCTCACGCTGATAGGCCAAGGAGCTCTGCTTCCCTTCTTCGAAGTTGTCAAGGGCTTCAATTGCTTGCCCGAGACTTGCCAAGGTCATCCCCTACCCACCGGACTCCGACGTGTTTTGCGGTGACGACGAGGGTGAAGGTCAGGTTGAAAAGAGCAATTGATCGCATGAAAATGATCGTTGGTCTCTTCCACAGTGATTGGACTAGTAAAAAGGGATGATGGTTCCCTTTATAACCCTCCCCTATTTATAGGGTCGAGTTCATGTTCATGGAAATTGGGGGTTTCGCAAAACAAAGGCCAAACAAGTGCAAACTAGGGATGATTCCCTGCGATTTCGTCTCTTGAGTCCAATGGGACTATCAACAGGCTGTCATATCTTTTAGATCATGAGAAATCAAGATGGGAAATTCTCCCTGTAACTTGTGGAGTCCTAGTCCGCTCGGGACTTAGATGATGAGCGTCCCACATTGGATCAAGATCCAATGGACATCATTGCTCGCGATCAAACACAAAGGAAAGTATTTTCCTAATTCAGAATAATTCCCAATTTTGAGATAACTTGAAAAATTCGTATCTCCCAAACCCTTGCTCCTTTTTAACTCAAATTTTAAGGGAAGGTTTGTCTTAGCATTATCTAGCTTTGTGCGAAATTTGGGAAACAAATTGCAATGTATGAGAAGGCTTCCTTCTCTCCCAAGATATTCATTAATTAATTCAAAATTTATTAGTAATCCTTTTCCCTTTCTCATTATCTTGTTATCTTGGGTCCCTTGGACCTCAAGAAATGCTCAAGGCATAGATTTACACATTGGGGAATATCTAATTGCTTATATCCTTTTATTTATTTCTCTTTCATATATTCTCCTTATCTTTTTATTTCTTCATTAAAATATCTCTTTTTGAGAATTTCTCTTTATTTCTCTTTTATTTTCCTCATTGGTATTAGGAATCCTTGGGATATGAAATTCCACCAAGGATAACTCAATTATACCTCTTTCCACTTATTTCCCACATTTATCATTATTTTCAATTTCTTTCTTAATAAAGAAATACTTAATTGATCTTTTCTTTTCTTATTGCATTTTCTTTGCAACTTTGGACTCCTTGGAACCCAAGGAACCCAAGAGGCACGAAAGCCAAATTTGGATTATATTACTTTTCCTTCTAGAGGTTTCTACATTTTTCTTTTCTACATTTCTTATTAATAATGGAGTTTCTTTTGTCTTTTCCTTGTTATTGGGCCCAATAGCCAATAAAGCCCACAAATAAATCAACAAGGCTATTTTAAATGAAATTCATTGATTCAAATAAAGTCACACCATTATTGGTTCCAATATCTTTAATATGAGAAATTACATTTCTCTCCAAAAGAACCCAAAAATTGGGGTTGTAACAAAGATGATTTATGTGTTGTCCTTGTAGGGGTAAACCCTAGATGGATATATGGTTCGTTTAGAAGTGGATCAAACGGACATAGAAACCCTAAGATGCAGAGTGTCACCCCTAACTTTAATCGTAAAGCCTAATCCTAGGTAACGAGAGTAGTAAGAGTAAAATTACAACCCTACCCAAAATAAAACCTAAACAAGGGAGAGAGGAAAGGGAAAACACAATAAGTTGGGTCATAGTATCCCAAGAATTGTATGTTGAGTAATAAATGCATGATGTATGTAAGGATATTTGGATAAGAAATCAACAATCAAGGGTTACATAAAAATGAATATAAGACCCTCAATTCAACTTTTAGCGTTGGTGTCATGACCTAGGTTGGGTTTCCCAGGGATGGGGAAAGAATCTCTAGAAGGAAAAACCTTAAACATGTGAGGCCATGTTGTGGGTAGAATGTCTAACCTCCTCCTATTAGGTACCCTAATAGGAAACAATATCCCCAAACATGTACAAGTAGAAGGAAGTCATGCACCTAACTGAAAGTGAGCGACATGATACTAGAAGAGGAATTAGTTATGTATTAGATGCCTAACCTTATTGGAATACGTGATAGATGGAATAAATGGAATAAGTTTAGACAAGATGATTTAAGTTTTATATAATGAGATAGTATGGCTTATTATGAACTTAGTTAGGGTTGAGAATAAGATTTCAACTTCAAGGATTTGACATAAGAATTGATGATTCAAGTATGTGTGAGATGAGATGTGAGTCATCCAGAGACTCAATCTCTTCTACAAAGGGGGGACTTCTAGTGTTAAGACTAGTTATAGGGTTAAATCTAGAAAGACTGAGACCCTAAGGGAGAAGTTCAAAAACCTAAACTCCAAGATATGAGAAATTATGAGAAAATATTTGTTGTTATATTTCCTAAACTAGACTTTCCCTGCGTGAATGAGTTGAGTTGCTTTATGCATGATTCCTAGAGGTTTGTTGTACCTTAGATGTCCTTGGGAGGACCAGACCTTAGAAATAAAGAAAGAAGTTGCTTACATATATGTGTATATGATATGAGTACCTACCATATAGGTGAGGGAGAGAGAGTCCCAAGACCTTAAGGAGGGAAGGAATAAAAGTATGTTGTGAAGTCTAACCCTCAGATTGGTGTTCCTTAGGTAGGACTCTAATGGTTTTTTATGAAAAACATAGAGTTGGTTCATAATATTTCATGAGTAGGGATCTTAAAAGAGAATGTGATATCAAGTTTTGTTTGGTTTGTGCTTAAGTGGCTAGATGTTGGGAAGATAAGGAACAATACCAATGAGGTACGACTGGGAAACCTAGACCAAAGAAGGAAGATAGATCTAGTGCATATGATACCAATAGATTTGAGTGAGATCATAGGGATTGAGCAATGCACCACCCTCAAGTAATGGGTTAGGGAAACATTGATTGGACTGTTTGGATATATGTTTGACAAGACAATCATACAAGTTTTTTTGGCACAACAATAATATAATATACTAATGAAAGTAATCTAACCTTGAGAGGTTATGTACATGATGGAAGACTTAGAAAGGTTTAATAGTTCTCTACCTATAATTGACTAGCCATGTGCATGAGTTACAATAATGTGAAATAGTTAGCTAATATCAGGATGAACCTCTAATAATGTTTACAACCTAGTATGGGAAAGTGAAATGAGATAGTATTCATGATAAACATTGAAGTAGTTAATGTGAGGGATATGTAGTAATTAATTTTTCTTCTTCAAGGTACACTTTATCCTTACATGGCGTACTATATAGAATTATTGTATTATGTGTATACAAAACACTTGGCATATGATATGGGATGAAATAATTATTCTTGCTCTCATCTGGCTGAATTTATTTATATATATACATATATATAGTCTTAAACACATCAAACATAATATATCAGTTCCATTATATGCAAACACTTTGATTTTTTGATAGTAAATTGTTAAGAAGGGAAGTACTACAACTCTTTGGTAGTAGAGTACCTGATAGTGATCAAACTCGTGGGTAGTAGATCACATTTTATGATGACTGATCTCTTTGATAGTAGATCATAAGGCCCTAATGTGTTCAACTCTCGGGTAATAAATACGTTGATGATATAAAGGAAAATAAGATTCAAGGAAATGTTCCTTTTTGTTAATATACATCTTTATTCAAGAATTGTTCTATTTTCTTATGTTACTGTCTAGTGGTTTTATCTTTCCCTCAGATAGGGATCTTCCCTAGAAGGGTGAAATCACAAATCAGTTTAAGAATTGGAGTAACCTTAAGTGTCACCTAAATCTTGA
Organism: Alisma plantago-aquatica; assembly: GCA_963693085.1. Taxonomy (NCBI): domain Eukaryota; kingdom Viridiplantae; phylum Streptophyta; class Magnoliopsida; order Alismatales; family Alismataceae; genus Alisma; species Alisma plantago-aquatica. The sequence continues at coordinate 907,309,988 of OY856409.1, forward strand.
AAGATTATGAATATAAAACATGAGAGAACATATTTTGAGTATAATTCTTTCAGCCCAAGTATGCCATCTTTGTGGGACATCATGAGAAGTCAATATGGAAGTGGCAGACTGTCTGGGACCAAGCCCAGAAGGGAAAGCTACCATGAACACAATGAAGGGACATAAAGTGAATAATGTGCACCATAAGAGATAAAGGAAATCAAGGTATGAATGATATAATATACTTGAATATTATTAAAGAAACCTCAAGATAAATGTGTAATGAAATAAAGTTCATCATCATGTAAGCCTCAATCTCAACTATGTTGGGGTCAGCTACATGGATCCTTCGTTTCCATTCAGCTCTATCATGGGCCATATTTTGATTGAGATGTAGAGATTCAAAATCTCTCTTTATAATCTCATGCCATGTTAATTTAGGCCTTCCTCTTCTTCTATTTATAGTGTTTGTATCAATAGTATTGCTTCATATAGGCGCACTAGTAGGTCTGTGTTGCACATGTCTGTACCATCTGAGTCGGCCCTCACACAACTTGTCATCAATGCTCGCCACCCCCACTTTATTCCTGATATAGTCATTTCTCAAACGATTTTTTCTTGTCGTGTAAATGAAATAAAGTTATGACATCAAAATCCTTGGGAAGGGTAGAGCCCTAAATCAACCCTAAGAGCAAGTATGGATGATTAAAGGTTCTTATGATTTATGAGCTTAGCAGGTGATCATGCCCTAAGTGCATGAGAAACGAGATTAGGGGATAGCCCTCCATGTGTACCCAAGGCCCATGGGATCAACAGATGGGTCTCCTTCATGAGTGGATGAGGCCCAAGGGGATAGTGTGTGAGGCACTCCATTAGATCATAACACCCTCAGGGGTTAAGAAGAGATCACTCCAAAAGTACTTATACCACTAGAGATATCTAGGGAATGACTAAGGTAATGAAATATCAGATGTGGATGTAAAGAATACAAGAAGTCATGTAATTACATTTGGAATACAATCTAAAAGGGACTTGCGCATAAACTCAAGAATGATAAGAACATTAATTTCCATATGAGTACATGAAAGTTAGAAAATTTTGAAATTAAAAGTTTTCATGGTATGGAGTAATTGTTGAGAGTGACTCAAACAAAATTGGATTCAGAGATAACATGTGAATGCACTGTTTTTACTTTTAGAATGAAAAGCTATTTGTATTTGGACTGTAATCAAATACTTATTTCATCTTATTATGAATGTAAGAGATTGGGTAGACACATGTTATGCTTTAAACAGAAATATATATGAGAATGGATACCTAAGTTGAAATTTAATGACATAATCTAGAGTTTGAGATGTTGCATCACCCTTATGAATAATAGTTGGGAAAGTTTGATGAAAATATAGTCAACATATGAAATTGAAATCCATAGTGAAAATGTAATTACCAAGTGGAATTGGAATCACAAAGTAATCACTAAGTAGTAAAATCACACACTGGATGAGGTTGTGGATACACCCTAAAATTGAATTTGGATAGAAATCTTATAATGTGAGAAACATACATATCAATAGAAGTTGTTAAAGATGTTCTATATAAAGATATCCAAGAATGGTTTTTAACCCTAAGATGAGAAGCTAATAAAAGTTAACACTCACCTGAATCTAATATGGATTGAGTTTTGGGGAAAAAATTCCTTTTATGGAGGGGTGAATATTAGATCCTCAAATTTGGTAAAATGTAATGCTAAGTATGTAACACTTGATTTCATAAAACATATTTTTTTAGTTTATTAATTTTTAGAAAGAATATGTTAGCCCAAGTGAGGCCCATAAGAAGAATTGTTTTATATACAGATCATTGTGATACAATTTTGAGAAATAAGATATTTCATGCACAATAAATGATATTTTCTTTTAAAATTGTTGGATAATAAACATATCAAATAATACACAAGTTTCAAAAATATTTAAGGTAATTTATAATTTATATAATTAAAAGAGTAATTCTCTAATCCTGGATTATGACACAAGTATGAGGCATCGAAGAAGGATAATTCAATCTGAATCCTACAATATTTAAAGGAAATAAATAAAAAAAATATAATTCTAGAATTTGAGATAAAAATGACTTTCCATTTGGTGTGCATACATGTTTTAAACAAATCTAAAAGGGAAATATTCAGTTTCAAACATTATCCCAAAAATCCCAAAAAATAGGTATAAGTTGCAATGGAATTATTGGGTTTCCATAAAAAATTTGAGGGAAAAGGATGGTCCTAGTGGCCTATGGTAAATCATGAAGTTTTTATCTATTAATGCAAGGATTACTCCAGGCTAAGAAAATACGTTAGTGGAACAATTTTCTATATCATATTATAGTAGAGACTTGAGATGAGACAAAGAACAATCTAGAAATTCAAGTCATGAATAGTTTCGCAGTAGAGTAACGATCTAATTTCCCCAATATGTGGCTAATATTCTATATACTTTCTTGGACAGCTTTTGGTTTACCAATCAAGCATTGCCCTTTCAATGGGGGCTTGGTCACGTTCAAGATTATATGATAGGAATAGAGTAATTAGTTTTGGAAGAACATTACCATAAGTTGATTATAGAGCTGGATCATTGATATTTTATGTGATTGAAGAACTTTGTGTACCCAACACCCACAATACTCCCAAGAAGGAAATAGTGGCTTGATGCCCATAACTTCTTTTTCTCAGTGTTCATTGTTCTCCTTCCATGTAACACTAGAAGTTCTACATGTAGAATATATAAGAGAGGGTCATATTAACCTTCATCAAATAGTAGCCAAAGTTTTGTACCTCCTCCATAATGGTATCCAGAGGTGTTGTTGGCAGGTAGGTCACTGGGAAGTTTGTACTCCATAGGCAGACTTGGAGATGGACACAAGGATATTCAAGGTTAGAGAGGCATGGTCACACACTAGGGTGTTGGGCAACCAAATAGTGGGGTTGACAGCCTATTACCTCTTGGGGAGGAGCGACTAATGAAGAGCAACCCTGGTGGGTTGACAACAAACAGCTGAGCGAACCTTCGTAGGAGTCGGGGGAGGTTATCAGAGGAGTATCATCGTCAGTGTCTAAGATTGGCAACCTCATCTCTCTCAGAGGTTACTTGTAGTGGTGTGAGAAGAGGAACATTGGGTCGGTCAACACCCTCAACCACCATTGGACAAGCATCACCGATAGAGTTTCTGTCTATAGGTGAGAGAGAGATCATGGTCTAGAGAAAGAGAGAGTGAGGGAGAGAGAGGTAGTTCAAGTGAAGGAACTTAGAGGTGGTTCCAATAGTGCATTGTGCACCTTTGTCCATAGGAACGCACTAGGTCGACCACGACAAGGGAGAAGAGCCCTAATTTGGGTTGGCCCTAGGCCGGATGGTTTAGGCTCAGGCCAGGCTAAGACTATGGCTTCTTATATAGGTAGACCATGTCTTCCAGGTGGCATGGCCTAATAGTTGGTTGCCACATCCCACATGCTCATGATATTTTATTTTTAATAAGGTGAATCTTTTATAAATAATTTTAATTGTTAGGATTATCCAAATGTAGAAAAATTTCAAATTAATCGAAAAAACATGTAGAATTTAAATATGATCTTTTAGTGCCTAATTATGCATCATATTCTAAAACTATACATAGAACTTGTATATAGAATGATTAACGCCTGAAAATCCTAGAATCAATAATGCTTTCAGTTCACGTTATAATATAATATTTTTGAATATAAAAAGAATCTAAGATTATGATTATAATGGCGATGTATAACTGGGGTTCTTAAAGTGGATAATCACAAACATGTGTAATCGAGATTTTGAAACCATAGATCATAACTTGCCACAGTGTTAATGCACATAATTGAATTTAGATGTTCATACTGCAAGTATATGATATATCTAATTGTCAGGGTTTCACCTAACATTAAATATGTGGTGGAATTATGGTTTTTAGCCTTATTCCTTATCCAAACATGAGACAACCCAAAAGCCTAGTTTAGGATATATGTTAGATTAATATGTTTTGAATATGATTAGTGATACTTTTGAGTATACATACATGCAAATAATGTTGGTTGATTATGTTGAACGCTTATATGTTTGGATATATGCTTGAAGTAGATATTTCATGGTTTCTACATGAAAAAAAGGGTATGACATTACTCCTATGAATACTCTGCTTCCCAACTTCCAAAGTTTTCTAAAGTTTCCACATGAATTGCAAATAAAATGCTTGGTTGTTCATCTACTTCCTACAATCTATAAGGCCCCTATGAGTATCATATTATATAAATATAACTCGCTCGAACCTCTAATTCCTATTTCTAGTTAGTTGAAGGAGCGTGTAGGAAAGAGGAGTCATTATAGGAATGACTGATGATCAAGCCATGATAGGAAGATTACTGCAAGACAGGTCCGGAAAGGAAGGACAATATAAAACCAAGGATAGAAAGGAAGGTTTTTTGAGCCCACTATAGAGACTAAACCCTAAAGAGAGGGTCCTGCATAAAGGATACCCTAAAGAGACGGTATACCACAAAGAGTGAGCAATTATGGGTCGAGAAGTTAGAAAGAAAATGCATGTTTGATTATGAAATGATATTTTCTGCCATGGTTTTTTATGTTGTTACACCTACATGCTTATATTTTATTTACCCCACATACTTAGTATATTTCATCATATTGACCGCATTTTTGTTTTGTGCTGAATTAGGTTAATCTGCAAATTATCTGAAGAAATGAACTTTCAGTTAAGATGATACCAAAAGAAAAGGTGATTAAAATCATAGAGGATTATAGTAGATTTACTTTATGTTGCAAACTTTAGTTTTACCTTTCCATGTAACTTCCTAAATGAGATTCTATCTTCATATGTTATGAAACACTTTTCCATTCATGGAATTTTTTTTTATTATTGGTTATTTGCTAAACCTTAATTTCCCTTACCCTCTCGGTCCACCTTAATTGGGGATAATAGGGGGAGGGGGTAGTTACATTTTGTTTGTTTAGGATTTGGAGTTTTAGAATTCCTTGTAATATTTGAAAGAGAAGTTGACAATTACTCCAGGAATGATCTTACAAGATACCAACAAATGATACATCGTTTTTTCTGATGCTTCAAAGAATGGGTTGGGGTGTCTGCTGATGTAGAACAAGAATGTGATTTGATTTCCTTCTAGGCAGCTTCAGAAGCACAAGGAGAACTATCCAACTCATGATATAGAGTTAGCAGTTGTAGTTATTTCCTTCAATATTTGCAGGCACTACATGTATTGAGAGAAGTGCCACAACTTTGTAGATCACAATAATATTCCGTACATCATTTTGTACTAGGAGTTGATCATGACACATAGAAGATGGATGGAGTTGATATAGGACTACGACTATATGATAGACTATAATTTGAGAAAGATGAATGTAGCATTTGGTATATTGAGTAGAAGTTCATATTTGTCTTTGTCTACAGATAAAGTACAATTTTACTCCATGGCTTATTACAAAATGGGACTTGTTGGTGTCCCTTCAATAGATAAATGAATAATAGTAGGTATCAATTTTAGAAGCTTTGCTTGTATAGTTACATGGTGAAGCCGAAGTTGATGCAACATATCATAGATGCATAGAATTATGATATTGTGATATAGAATATCATATCAGAGTTTGGCAGTGGGAATCATGATGGATTTCATGAGATAGATGATGAAACATTGTGGTTTTATAGTAGAATGGTGGTTCTTGACATTGATGGTATGATGGATATGGTTCTTGAGGAGGTTAATTCCTTAATGTACTTGATGCATATTTGAAGTACGAAGATGTATCATAATCTCAAGAACTTTTACATGTTGCCAGATTTGAAGTGTGATGTGGTGGAGTCTATGGCCAAGTATCTGATTTGTCACCAGGTCAAGGTAGAGCATTATAAACTTATAAGTAAGTTTCATCCATTTATTATTTCAAAACAAAAATAGGACCATTTCACCACGGATGTTGCGGTTGGTCTTTCTATGATAGAAATTTGAGAAGTTGCCAATTTCAACTCCTTTATATCACACAAGATTGCGTACATTGTAGAGAGCTGGAACAAATCCATGTGGATGAAATAGTTTGAATTCACAACATACCAACTAAAATAGTATTACACAACCATCCTTAGTTTATGAGTAGGTTCTTTGAACATATACATATATCTTTGGCAACAAAGTTGAGGTTTTGTAAAACTTTCCACCGACAAACAAATGGTCAATCAAAGAGGATCATACCAAAATTAGAGGATTCATTACAAGCATGTTTGCTTCAATATTTTAGGATTTGGGATATCCATCTAAGTTGGATTTAGTTCTTATGCACCAACAATCCCCAGAGAAGCATGGATATGGCACCATACAGGGTTTTGTATTGAAGGCATTACATATTTCTTCTTTTTTGGTATGAGGTAGGTGAACATTAGTTTTCCAGTTCCATGTCGGTTTAGTAGATTCATTAGAAGATCAAGGTGATGAATAAACAATTGAAGGAAACATAATATAGATAGAAGTTTTATGCAGACAATCATCATAGGCCATTGGGAGTTATAGGTTAGAGATCATGTGTATCTGATATTCTCTCCTTGGAAAGTTGTTTTGAGGTTTGGGAAGAATGATAATTAAGTCAGATCCTAGTTTTATGGAACATTATCCTATTATAGCTCAAGTTGGGAAGGTGGCATACAAAATGGACTTACATCTAGAGTTGTACATGATGCACAATTTGTTCCATACTTTGATTTTGAGGAATTTCCACTCGAATATATAGTAGATTGAGCGGACAATGAAAGTTTAGTTGAGTGATGTTTTCTTGCAAGTAGAAGGCCCAAATTTGATATTATATAGGCTTGTGAAGAAGTTAAAAAAGAAGGATATAGATTTAGTGAAGGTAATCAGACACAATCAAGGTGTATATGAAGTCACACGAGAGTTAAAGGACAAGATGTGTAGGAAGCATCTATCCTTGTTTATATAGAATTTTAGGGGTGAAACCCTTGTTAGGGGCTTATGGTTGTAAGACCCTCGAACTAGATTAATTTTTGAAAATATTTGTTTACCTTAGTTGGGTTCTCAAAAAATGTACTTTATGTTTTAGGATTTGTTAATAAGTTTACATTTCAAATTTGAGCCAATTTGCAAATCCATTCTCTATTTTGCAAATTTATGTACCTTTGTGTGATTATATGCAATCTTTCCATTTTTGGTGCGTAAATGTAATTTTGAGGCATGTAGATCTTGTTACATGGTGTTCTTCATGATCTTACATAATTTTATTTTATTAGAGATTTATTACATGGGGTATCAATACTCTATACTAGCCTCGCATATTCTAGTAGTTGTGGTGATTAGCGTTCTTGCAAACTACTAGTTCTGCATTTGCAAGTACCGATGTAGGGTTATAAATGGGAAGCGTTTATCTCTTTACCCCTATCCATACGTTTTCGTGGGAGTTAAGGGTAAGGAATATCTCACCAATGATTCATTTATACTTTAGCCACTTTACCTACATCTAAGAGGGTATGGTAAGGGTGAATCTTTACTTTACTTCATTCACCTATTAACTAATTAGTATAAGGTTTAACAAATAGTTTTATGATTCTAAAACATGTACCATTGACTATTAAAAAATCCAACAATCATCACCACTACTTTATAACTTTCTACTAATATTGTTCCCAAAACATTAGTAAATTATTGGTAGCATGTCACACTTTTTATAATCACATATCGGGGAGAAAATGAATTCCCGATTAAAAATAATATATTAAAAAACATTTCCTTGTTTGTAAGAAAATAATTATGATTTACATTTCTTATTTGCATCACCAAAAAATAATTATTAATATTTTAAATTTTTTTATTAGTTTCAGTAGGGTCTTGTTGTTTTTATTGTAAGATACCAATATTCGAATTCAAAGCATCCAGAAGGAGGGAGAAACCAATTTGAAAACTGGTAGAAAAATATCATCTCTTGATCACAACCCAGGCAATTAGCAACTAAATTGTGAGCAGTTGTGTTACATTCCCTGAAGTTGTGAGACAGATTAAAGGTGGTAAGGGATGATCCCATTCTTTATATTTATTCAAAGATATGCATGACATGGTTTCATCCTCATTCATTATCAGCTACTAGCGATACGACCACAAAACCATTAGTTTCTATAACAACTTTCTTGGAAGTTCATAATTAGTGCCTCTTTGCAGGGCATCAATATAGAATAACCTTCAGTAGTTGTGGAGGACCAACAACTACTAAAGGTGTTTGCCATTGCTACTATGAACCTCCCAGTGTGGTCTTTGAATATGACTGCATAATTGGTTTAGGAACTGTTAATACAAGCTCCATCCATGTTAATCTTGAATAAACCAACTTTCGTGGGACCCTTTGAAAATTTTGATTAATTATACAAATCCATCAATTGATTGGTGTTTACCCTAATTCATACTCTAAAATATTGCCAAGCTTTATATGAAAGGAAATAGATGAAATTAAGAATAAATATTTCAAATTGATTGATAGGAGAGTTAACATATCAAATATATACTATTCATAAAAATAAAGAAACAAAATATCATTTTTTTTCAAAAGAAGAAATTGCTTTTAAATCAAATTGATCATGTCTTAACTAATCTATGTAAAAAATTTCATACCATATGGGCCTCACTCAGTCTATAGTAAACTGATCCAAAAAATGCTCATACCCCCAAATATGCAGAAGTATGATAGTGAAGTCAGTCACACAACAATGAAGTTGACTAGAAACCAAAATACAATATATGCCTCTAAGATGACCATGAGGCCCCCATACCTCATCATAGCTCAAACACTACTATTTGAAGAGAAGTACCCAACAAGGCACCTTCTCATACAAGTCAACAAGTGGTCGTACATGCTTATACCTCAGTAAAACAAAGGAATTTAACCAGATATGTTAAGAATGATAACCATGAAATATCTCATATATTCCCAACATTGATGCCAAAAAGGCAACTGGTGATCAACAATCCCAAAATAGCCAGATGCGCTAAGCAATAAACTTAGGAAATTGTGCACCCCTCATTCCATTTTTCTTAGAAAAAACCTTGCATAACCAAGAGAAATTGACTTCATACTTTGAATCCATACCTACCCAACCAGATGTACACCAAACAACTCAATAATTCACACTCGCCCACAAAACCTTCTATCTAGAAAATGACTAATGCGGGTACCACCAAAGGAATGTGTAGAAATCCCAATGAACTCGCTAGGGTTTGTGTATAACTAAACAAACACACATATAAAAGTACTTGTCTCAGGGAGGAAATTCTTACGCAAAGGGATAATATGGCTCCTAGTTAGAATATCACAGTACATACATCCTTAGAGACAAACTTTTCCGGTAAATCTAGATCTTGAGCTATAAATTCTGAGTACAAACATTGTACCTCACCCCAAGGATTCCTCAAAGGAACATTAAAGACATCCAACACCTAAATTAAAAGGAAAAAGATGTAGGACACTTCAAAATGGACAACTAATATGACCAAAACCAAATTTAGATTCAGAAATATAAAAGGAATAACTAGGACATATGTTACCAGTCACAATGCCCTAGGTGATGAAATTTCATCTACCATAGACACTACAACTCAATGAATGCCTTAGGAGGGAGGATCTCTCCTTCATTCATGTCCATACCACCATGATGACTACCCATAGAAAATAAATGTCAAAATTCTAGAAATATGGAAAACATATTGTAGCAAATGCAAATATTAATGCACTAGGGATTTGTTGCAACTCATTCTTTGTTATCATCAACATCCTACTCATTCATATTAGTATATTATTTAGGAACACATCTATCCACCTTTTATACCCAACCTTTGCAAGAAACCATTTAAGATCAAATAATTAAAGTTAAAATGACATAATCCTTGCATGACAAGTTGAATTACTATAGTCAAGCATCAACACTCATAGAGATAGAAAGAAAATAAAAGCAAAAAAATCATATATTTAAATGAAATGTCATTCATCTTGAACATGAAGAACATCAAGAACTTTGAGAAACAAAAATCTAAATTTTGACACAGGAGGCCTAATACACCAAACACAAATGTAAGGGTAAACATCATACCTTCTTAGGCATATCAAAGCTAAAACCACAAGAGTGCCTTGAAAATTGTTGGATCTATCACACCCAAATGCTATAACATATGCTTTTGGGGCCTTCTGAATGTCCTCCACGTAACAAAAGATTTCTTGTGCTTGTGGATTGTCGAGTGTGCAATTCTTCTACCTTTTTTCTATCAAATCACCACTACCACCATGTTCACAAAGTTTATCTTCTAGTCTTTACTATCACAAGAGAAATAAAGGAAATATGAGAGATACTCGAACTCCCCTCTTTTCATCCTCTTAAAGAAAAATTTGGGGAAAATGCAAATGGGTCCCTGAATAAACCTTACAAAAATCAAGCTAAATTTGGAAAAATGCTAATAAAATAATTAAATTTTATAAAAGTCTAAAGAATCCAAATTTGTAAGTGACAACTTTTGTATTAAAAGATCATTAATATCTTTGATCACTTCGATTGCTTGACCATATTTTTTATCTTGAATCATAGACTGGAGTCCCTACTCTCTTGATTCCATTTTTTTTCATCCCAACAAAATTTAGTTTGAAATATTCATTTTTAGGTCAAACTCTAAGTTATTTAGAATGCAATTCCCCATTACAGGTAGGCATCATTGTCCATCGGGTCCTAGTTCATGCCCTTTAAATGTACCATCAGGTCCTGGATCATAACCGTACAACTATACCATATGGTCCTTGATCATATAGTAAAGTACATGATCAGATCATGGATCATGACCTTAAAATATACCATTGGGCCCTAGATCACGACCTTACATTATACCATATGGTGCTATACTGTAATGACCTCACTTTTCAACAAACCCCAATTAAGGAAGGCCAAAAGGATGAGATTTATTACCTAAATTTTCCCAAGGTTCTAGATTTTAATCAAATAACAATCAATAGTAAATAATTTCCTTCAAGTCAAACATTGTTACAATATTCTTTCACATGAAATTTTATCATCAAAACTGTACATAGAGAACTATACGAGAAGAAGTATCTATCTAATCCTCCTTACAATTTAACTTTAATATCTTCAAGTATATTCATATGTCCATCACATCCTGATATCTCCTAATATAGCATGTACCTAAAATGTCGTGAAACAAAAGCACATATCAATATATAAAGTTAGACTGTGTACATGGGGTGCACGCAAAAGTATTCAAGTAAACTAACAACATACATTGCATCAAATACTTGCAAAATAAGAATTGGAATTTTCACATAATCTTTCTTTATGTGATACTCATAGTGGCATTATAATTGAACACAATGTAGATAAACATCCAACAATTTAGTTGTTCAATCTTTAAGAAACACTCCGTAAACACCAAAAAACTAATGTGGGTAGTCATAGGCTCAACCACATACCTTTTGTAGAACCATGCAAATTATCAAATCATATTTTGAGATGTCATCCAATCAAGCAAGCAAAGTTGAATCCAATCATTTAATCTGCATGTATATAAATCATGAAGTGGCACCACCACACTAATTATATTAAATCATACTCGTATCCTAACCTAGTGTTTAGGATTGTATCATGTTTAGATAGGGAATAAGGGTATAAACCACAGTTCCATCGCAAAATAAGTAATTAATCCATATTATACACCATGTCCAACACTAATTAGCAACTTAGGCCTTTTATGTCATTAGGATCAACTAAATTAGATTATGCATCTTAATACCCTAAGGATAAAAAATATGAGGTTCTAAAACCTAATAATTAGAGCCATCTTATCCTCTCATCATGAATACTTAGATAAGTCTGAGTTCATTAAAATTACCACCTTTAACTCCAAACCCCTAATTCTTCATATGCATGGTTATTCACATTAAAAACCATAATTCTACATGATTATGATTATGAACATGTTAAATTAGAATTATATTTAGAAATAATAGTTAAAAACTCAAAATAACCAGATAAAATGTGTCAAACATCATAGTCATCAAAACTAGGGTCTTTATTCTGTAATCACTTAATAATCAAGCGTTGGTCCTACTTTTGGGAAGAGAAAGCATAATTAGTTCTCGTTTATATTTTAGTTGCTTTCCTCTCATTTGGTTGATAAATTTTCATATATAATTTGCCTACATCTGATTAGCCTAGCCATTACTATAATTTTTCCAAGATAACATTATTCGGGCCAATCAGAAAGCGTCATGTCAGCATTTAATATCCTTTTATTAATTACCTTACTTTTTTGGTTCTCGAATCTACTACTTGGATCCAGTTATCTATAACCAAGACCAGTACTTTTCTTCTTTTCAAGCGACCTTTGGACTATGGTCCCTCACGTGCAGCTTGTGTTGGTCACAACCTGGTCGGTGTTGCGGTCGGCACTGGTCACTCATCGTCATCCAATCAGTACTCATTCACATCATTGTCTCTAATCATTCCATATAGACATCGCTATTGGCATTGTGGGAGGATTTCAGTTTCCCGTGGTTACTTGCTTTCAGAAGGACTCGACACCGCTCAGTTGAACTCTCTACTCCAACCAGACATAGGCACATTCCTCTTTGTCCCCTCTTCCTTCCACAACCACCACTACCTTGTCTCTATCCTCCTCACCCAATTCTAAAGGACCAGATCTCCAAGGTCATGTAGTGTCTCTACTAAAAACTAATCCCAGATTAGGAGGAAGTGGATGGGAAAGGCTATGAGGGAGTGTTACTTACTCCAGAACTTCATAGCTTGCAAATCATTAGGAGATTTGTTCTTGATAGGGCAGAATATTGGTGGTGGTAGACAACTACCTCATGGCGGTCCACTGCAGCATCTAGGTTCCTTGAATATTGGAAGGAAAAAGACCATCGGGAGGGAAGACAATGAAGAAATGAGGGGGAATGGGATCCCACGAGGAAGATGAAACCCTCATCTATATATACCAGTTCTCACATAATCCTTCCCTAAGGATTTGCCACTTTGAGAGTGGTTTCCTTTTCTAGACAATAGCAACTTGTTGCTTCTTTTATCCATTGGTTGCAATACCTCTATACTTATACATGATTTGTCAAAACAAAAATATTGTCTTTATTTCCCTTTCATAAGTATCTCTCTCCCTCATAGTTATGAAGACAAAGCAGTGTTGCAAAGAGAAAACCATTAATATGTTTCCAACTTCAAAACACACATACACACACACACACACACACACACACACACACACACACACACACATATATATATATATATATATATATATATATATATATATATATATATATATATATATATATATATATAGTGTGTGTGTGTGTAACGTATGGTACATGCAACTTACAGGTATCCACCATTAAAATAGCACATGTGGAGTATGTTCATGAAATTCAACCTTATGGATTGATAAAAAACTATATATATTATGTGTGTTTATAAATTCATTACCATATCTTATATGGATCAAGAGATATAACAGTATATTATCCAACAGTTTTTGCAATTTTTGCGACTTACCGTTGGTTACGAATACATATACTCTTTATTATTATGATCTATCGATGTCCAATTGTGGTGATTTTTGATGCACATCATATCTAACGTGTATATCTTGCATCCAAAAGGTTAGATTGTTAAGTAGAATTTTACAATCATCAGAAATAAAGATTGGTACATGTAAGCTATATTTAATCAAGTACATAATTCTTTGTGCCATATATATATATATATATATTCACCACTTTGTTTTCTAGTATTTTCTTAAGCTACATTACCAATATTAATTAATTGATAGACAAAAATCCATAAAGAAAAACACACAACTTTATGGTATCATTGGATAACTAATCACTAATCTCTTTAGGAAACACTCATAATTTAGCATCTATGAAGTTCCTTTTAATTCTATTTAATTTATACCCCAAAAATCAGTTACCCTTACTTCAACGAAACTCATACTGTATTTTTCAATCTATATCTAGTAAGTTGACATTTATAGGGATGTCTTCCGCATAAAACACTTGCACTTTTAAACATATATTTATCATATAAAAAGCCATTATTATTTTTTCATGTATGAATTCCTTCTATTTATTTAATGTGTACCACAAGCACCCATACCCCAAAGATGATTAGCATTATTATTCCACCAATATATCATTGGATAAAATTATTTATCAAACCATGGCTTTATATTTATGTAATTCAATTTTACCAAAATTAAGGATATAACATTCACCCCTTCTTAAAAGAAAATTTTTTCCCCAATCACAACCAATAATATTAAGGTTAATGATAACTCATCATAGTTCTCTAACCTCATTTTTAATAACCCTACTTGGATATCTTTAACAACTATTATTGATTTGTAAATTCCTCACATTATTACTAAAGTTGGTACTTGAATTTATTTCAATGTATACTCACATTTAGTAGTTACAAGATGTCATCCCTTGGTGATTACATTTTTTTCATTTGTGATTTCAATTTCACTCGGTGACTACCTTTTCACGTAGGTTTCCAACCTATTATTCATTTATCTCAACATATGGGTGAGGTAATACCTCAAACCCTACATCATGTCATTAAGTCCAAATTAAGGTATTCATTGTCATATGCTAATTTTAAGCATAACCTATGTCCACCGAATCTCTCTCCCTTATGATTATATGAAATAAGCCTTTCACTACACCCCAGAAACACAGTTCATATCATTCCAAGAGTAGAGATGGTGTACTCACACATTATCCTAGAAACTTCATGTTTAGGTTGAATCCTTCCCACCATGTCTCTAAACTATACATACTTTTTAATTCCAAATCATTCATATATTTCATGAAGTCAAATGCCTTTTTCACTCTTGAGGTTGTACACAACTCCTCTTAATATTTCTTTATTACATGAATTCTTGTATCTTTTATATTTACATCTCATGTATTATGAGCCTTATCCACTTCCTGGAGGTCTCTAGGGGTATAGGAACTTTTGGAGTGATCACATCCTTATGCATCTAGGGAGTGCCTCTAACATTCACCCCTAGAGCCTCATGAACTCATGAAGGTGGATAATATCCTGATACATGGGCCTTGGGAAAACATAGTTGTTACCTCCTAAGTATATGGTCGTGTGCATTCAGGGAACAATAACCTCCAAGTCCCATCAGTCCCATGTACCTTTAATATCCCTACCTGGCCTTAGGATTTACTTAGAGCTCTACCCTTCCCAAGGTTTATCAAAAGCACGGTATTTTCTTATGTAATTCTTTAAACAAGATTTTCTCCATTTGTTATGATGTTCATTTTTCACTTCGTGTCCCCTCATTGAATTCATGGCAATTTTCTCTTTCGGGCTCAGTCTCATACTTTCAGCCAGTTCCATAGTGACTTTTCCTCATGAACCTAAGAGATGGCATACTTAGGTTCAAAGAAACATACTCAATATATGTGCTTTCATCTTTTATATCCTTAATTCTTCATACTTTAGGTGATATTTAAGGTTATCTCAATTTTTTAAAATTAATTTGCCTCTCACGCTTCTAGGTGTAGTCCTAACCTAGGGTGCCTTCTTGGCTCACAGGAGGAAGTTAGGCTCTCTAGACACAACCTGACCCTAAGGTCTACGATTTTGACTCCCCCATAGGTCATTTTCCCATTCTTGGATTGTCCCACCCTAGGTCCAGACACCAACCCTAAAAGTTTCATATTTTCATCTTTATGAATTGTTTTAATTATAACATCTCAACCCTTATTTTCTCAATCCCTGATATACCCTCTCATGGGGTTTTGTTCAAATAGTAGACTTGGGCCACCTTCCCCTTCAAGGGCTTGTTGCCTCACCAGACTTCCCAATCTAGAGCTTGACCTTTTGTGACCTTCCCTATCTAGGGCTTGGTCGTCTACACTCCAAACTCAGGTAACCTTTCCTTTTTGGGACTTTCCATGTCGGCCTTCCCATCAATGGGCTTGACCTTTTGTTGACCTTCTCCTCTAGTGGCATGGTACTATGTTAGTCTTCCCTTCCAGGGGCTTGGTCTTATGTGATCTTCCCCTCTAGGGTCTTGATCTTAGTCATCTTAATGACTTTTTTTCCATATTCAAACTTCCAAATGTAGCATGGTGGTTTAAGCAAGTTATATTCATATTTTATGTAACCTAAATAAGCATTTTTTATTTCAACCTCGCCACCCTTATCCTCTTTTCTCAATGGTATGCCCTTTCTTTAGGGGTACCTCTTCATGGGGAACCATCTCTAAGGGTTTAGTCTATACAATTGACATTTCATAACATAGGCATTTGGTTCCACGCTTGGCCTGGGTGACCTTCAATTCCAAGCTTGATCACTAGTCATTTCCATCATGACTTTATTCACCCCATGCTATTTAACTCACCAGAGATCGATATAGGGTGTGAGAAGGTTACATACAAAAATGCATTATTCATAGGTTGCTTATGTTTTTAAAAATGTTTCTCATTAATGCCATGTTCCACATGCACATATGCATGGGAAATTGAGTCATGTAACTCATTTATATTTTTCTTATTCATTTTTTTCAAGGTTTAGATAGGTAGTGTTATATATCACCACACTACTCTCCCACAATTAGGGTTTTGGGTTCAGGTTAGAGACTGCACGCTTCCTCATAGGGTTTCTATGTCCCTTGACCTACTATGGTTCTTTTAAAACAACCCTAGCCCCATCTAGAATTTACCATTATAACTCATAAAACCATTTTTGTTACTTTATCATTATTTCTTCATTGCAAGTACATTATTATTCCACATTTCATGTACCCTATTATTTCCACATTTACATGTACATTATTATTTCCACATTACATGTACATTATTACATCCACATTATGCGTACATTAATTGCTGAAAGATGCCTCAACCCTACCTCTTCTAAAAACCCTAACTTTAGATGAGGAGGGAAGTTCCTTCTACAATTTATTAAGCAAGATATGAGAGGTGGATATATCAAGATGAGAAGAAAACCTAAAGGTATTTTAGTTCGGGAAAAATCATTTTACTTTGTCCAGGAAGGATGAACATGCACGGTAATCCTCGTAAGCTGACTAGAGGTGCAAAGGAAATTGTTTCCAGCCATCGGGCCATGGTACCTTCTAGACACCATCATCTTTACAATATTCCCTAATAATTCTCTCATATTTCTAAAGAATACTTGGAATTGTAAACTATTAAGTATTATTTAAAAAATCTAGGGCTCCGATACCAAATGTAATGACCTCACTTTTCAACAACCCCCATTTAAGGAAGGCCGAAATAGTGAGATCAATTACCTAAATTTTTCCCCAGGATGTAGATTTTAATCAAAATAATAATCACCAGTAAATAATTTCATTCAATTCAAATATTGTTACAAGTTGCTTTTACATGAAATTATATCATCAGAACAATACATAGAGAACTATATGAGAAGAAGTATCTACTAATCCACCTTTCAAGTTAACCTTAAAATGTTCAAGTTAATCCATATGCCCATCACATCCTAATATCACCTTATAAAGCATGTACCTAAAACATCCTGACATAAAAGCACAAATCAATATAACAAGTTATATTGTGTACATGGGGTGTACATAAAAGCATGCAAGTAAAGTAACAACATACATTCCATTAAATACTTGCAAATTAGAACTCACATTTTTACATAATCTTCCTTTATCTTATACTCATAGTAGCATTATAATTGAACCATATGTAAATAAACATCCAACATTTTAGTTATCCAATCTTCAAGAAACACTTAGATAACACTAACAAACTAATGCAGGCAGTCATAAACATCACTACGTACCTTTTATAGAACCATTCATATTATCAAATCATACTTTAGGCTTGTCATCCAATCAATCAAGCAAAGATGGATCCAATCATTTAATCTACATGTATATAAATCCTAAAGTGTAGCCAACACAATAATCACATTAAACCCTACTTAGATCCTAATCTAGGGAGTAGGATTATCTCATGTTTAGGATACGGAATAAGGGTATAAACCCTAGTTCCATTGTAGAATAAGTAATTAATACATATTATACATCATGTGCAACCCAGATTAGCAAGTTAGGCCATTTATGTCATCACGAGAAACTATGTTAGATTATGCATATTAAGATCCTAATGAGAAAGAAGATTAGATTCTAAACACTAATCATTAGATCTAACATATCCTTTTATTATGACTACTTAGATTAGTATGAGTTCATTAAAGTTACCATATTTCACTTCAAAATGCTAATTCTTCATATGCATGGTTATCCACATTAATAACCTTAATTCTACATCATTATGATCATGAACATGTGAAATAATCATTAAATTTAGAAATAATAGTTAACAACTAAAAATAACTAGATTCACTGTTAAGCATCATAATCATCAATACTAGGGATTTAATTCATGTATCACTTAATAATCATACATTGGTCCTACTTTTGGTAATAGGAAGCATAGTTAGGTCTCATTTTTTTAGTTGCTTTCCTCTCATTCTGCTAATAAGTTTTCATATATAATTTTCCTTCATCTAAATACCTTACCCATTACTATCATTTTTTTAAGATAATGATAGTTGGGCCTATCATGAAGCATCATGTTAGCATTTAATATCCGTTTATTAATTACCTTAATTTTGTGGCTCACAAACCTGCTACTTGGATTGGGTTATCTGTAGTGAGGACCAATGCATTTCTACTTCACTTGCGACCTACGAACTTTGATCCCTCACGTGTGGCTTGTGTTGCTTACAACTGAGTCGTTGATGCAGTCTGCACTGGTCATTCACCATCGTCCAGTCAGTACTCATTCATATCTCTTGCTCTAATCATGCCCTATAGATACCATTGTTGGTGTTGGGGGAGGGGTCCAGCCACCCATGCATCCTTGCTTTTGGAGGGACCATGCATCATGTATGTCGAAGTCTTTGTTCCAGCCATACATAGGCACATTCCTCTCTATCCCCTCTGCCTTCCGCGACCACCTCTACCTTGACTTTGTCCTTCTTGTCTGGTTCTAAACAACCAGATCTCCAAGGTCATGCAGTGTCACTATTGCAACAAAGTTCCAGATAGGAGGAAGTGGATGGGAAAGGCTATGAGGGAGAGTCACTTCCTCTAGAACTTCATATCTTGTAAATTGAAAGGAGATATGTTCCTAGTAGTACAGGTTAATGGTGATGGCAGTCAACTCCCTCATATTGGAAGGAAAAAGATGATAGGGAGGGGAGATAATGAAGAAAGGAGGGGGAAGGGAATTTCATGAGGAAGATGGAATCCTAATCTATTTATACCAATCCTCACAGAATACTTCCACTGCGATTTTTGTCTTTGAGGTTGTTTTCCTATTCTATACAATAACAACTTGCCACTTCTTTTATCCCTTAGATGGTTATACGTGTATACCTACACATGATTTGCCAACAGAAAAATATTGCCTTAATTTTCTTTCCATAAGTCTCTCTCTGCCTCACAGTTATGAAGAGAAAGCATTGCTGCAAAGAGAAAAACATTAATAGGTTTCCATCTTTGAAACGTATATATATATATATATATACATACATATATATATATATATATATACATATATATATATATATATATATATATATATATATCTGTGTGTGTGTGTGTATTCACCACTTGCTCTTGTAGTATTCTCTTAAATTACATTACCAACATTACTTAATTGGCACACAAAAATCCATAGAGAAAACCACATGGCTTTGTGGTATTCATTGCATAATTGTGCATTAATCCCTTTAGGAAACACTCATAATTTAGGATATAGCCTTTTAACTATCTTTGATTTATTCTTCAAATAAATTATACTTACTTCAAGGAAACTCATAATGCCTTTTTTCAATCTACATCTAGTAAGTTGGGATTTATAGGGATGTCTTACGCATATAATACTTTCTCTTTTAAACATTTATTTATCATATCAAAGACATTTTTATTTATTCATATATGAATTCCTTCTATTTATATAACTTTATCATTCCACCAATAAAATCTTTAGAGAAAATTATTTTTCAATCCATGGCTTTATAGTTATGTAATTCAATTTAACAAAATTGAGGATATAACATATACCTTGACCTTAAAATACACCATAGGGTCCTAGATCATGACTCTAAATAGTTCCATAGGGTCTAGAATCATGACCTTAAACTATTTCAATTTTTGTGACAAAATCTTTTTAGGTATTGTAATAAAACAATAAACAATTTGTGTTTCATAGAGACCCATTTAGGAAGGTACTTTAATAGAGTCTTGGATCACAACCTTAAATTGTACAATTTTTGTATGTAAAACCTCATCCTTAATAAAAAAAAATTAATTAAATGAACATCTAATTCATGCACAAAGTAGGACGACATTTTATTTTCACTTGACATATTTCCTTTCTACATCAAGGACTTGAGTAATGTAAGAAATGTTTATTAATTTAGAAGCCTTATACTTGAAGGAGAAAGCATATTGCATTCGAATCAACTAAAGTCATGTTCTAGGGAGGAACTCATATTATTTCTCCTTCAGTACAAGTACTACATCTGATAGGCACCTCATTCCAATTGAAATCCACACATCAGTTAGGAATCCAATGTTTAAATTTTAAGTCCTATTATTAATAGGAACTTTGGATTTCAGCAGCCCAGTCTTACATAGGAAATTTATCCACATCTTACCATTTTAGGTTTTTGATCCTTTCCCTAAATTTCTCATGATTTACATATCACACTCAGACATCTAATTGCAGAGAGAGACAACATTTTTCAAGATCTTTTTAAAATAAAAAAAATTTCCATGATCTTTCATGATGACAGACTCTCGATAATATAAAATATAACCAAATGAACCTCAATATTATCAAACTCATTTTTGCTTTAACCTTTCCCCAACTAGTACATGAATTTTAGAGAGAATCAGACATGTATTGAACATTAGTTAGAGTGTTGGAAGAGATGTCCTTGAACATACAAAAACCTAAAACACTTTAAACAACTCACTTAAACTCTAAGGGAAAATATGATCAGTCAACTATAGTAATAAACCATAGTTTAGGCTACCTTAAACATGTATGTTTGTCAGAACCCAACCTTATCCTTTTATGATGGGTTGTCCTACCATTTGATAATTAACATGAAATGGGACCACTTGTGCTTTTTACCTCAATCGTTTTCCAAAATCAAATTATTTTCAACTTCTCCAAACTAAAACATAGACTAAACATAGACTAGAGTACTAGAAAATATGTCATAAATGTATGGTTGTATTGATGATCTACCATCCATTTTGTCACCCACATTAGGTTCAATATAACACCCTTGACAACTCTTAACATTGCGTTTCATGATAAAAAAAGCGAGTCACACTTGGCTCAAACATGTGGTTCTCACTCATACCCTGAACCTTATCTTGAATTGGGCAAATTGCAGATGCCCTACTTTTGTCATTCACTCAACAATTTGTATAATATATGCTTTCCCATTTAGTCTACATTTTTCCATATTTTTTCTCCTGTGTAATCCACTCATTTCACCCATTTTTCACTACTCGGGGGTTTGTATACAAAAAGAACATTTTTCTAGACTTAAGCACAATTTACTCTTTAATTAATATTTTTACAAGACCATATCAATAAGTGTTCTAGTTGGACTGTTGTGGATGTAATATTCATTTTTAAAAACCAAGAGGCATTCGATTTATGTTATCTTCATAAAAATCCTTATCTTCATAAGATTGACCCCCATGTTTAATATCTTATCTTCCCCCTTTTTTAAAATAATTTTCACTAGGAACAAGACTCGACCCCACAATCCTTTTACTTAGAAAAATCCACTTTACTCAATCTTGAATAAAATTACAAATAACAAACTAAAACTATTGTACCTAAACATTGTATTATCAATACCATTTCATATATCCTAATCTAATAATGGACACTACATCCATTATCCTTTCATAGAGATGATAGTGAAAATGCCTTTGAGGGTGAATGTTAACTAGGGAATTAGCAACATAGAAGGATGCACGGGCCATATGAAAAAACTCTAAATCCATTCTTAGCAAAGAGTGGTTCTTCATATGCTTTGCAGAATAGTAATCAATTGATTTCACTAGCTTGTCTGGTGTGAGAATCTAGTACAACCTTGTGACTAATGTTGTTTGTCCATGTGTGATCCCTCAACGTCATGGTCCTCTTACACTTCAATTGGTCTTTACTCAACTTGTATCTCTGACACCAGTTTGGTTATGGTTTCCTCGATATTATTCCTAGGGATTCTTCTCTCTATTATAGGAATGCAATAGCCTTGGTTTTACCCTTCCTTTTCATCTTGGTGCTACTATCACTATCCTTTCTCCCTTCCAATGTTGTTATGCCTCCTTTCTTGGTTTTGTAATGTTTTACCCTTATCAAGGCATTTCATTGTCCAATGTATCCTTGGAAGAGGAATCATTAATAAAATATGGGTACCTTCAGTCTCTTGAACAAATTCAATCACCTCATCAATATCTGGGTAGACTACTATATGTGATTCCTGTAGACTCACCGTCTTTTTAGTATTGTCAACTCTCTCTACCATATTTGAGTTTTCCCTCAAATTTTTAGACATGCTCTCAGCACCTTTATTAATCCTTGTACTCTTGTACTTTATCCAGACCTTAGTAGGTCTTTTCACATGTTTATGTTTGTATATATTAGGTTTTGGTGACATTTTTAGTCTTGTTCATTTCTTCTTGCTTGTCATTCACTAACTCTACAAAATTTTAGTGCTGCCATTAGTTTCTAGTGGAGTGTCATCCTCATTTCCTCTCCTCCTCCCATTCTCTCCTCGTCATCCTTGAGTTTTTGTATTTGCTTCAGTCTTTGGTCCATGTTCTCTCTATGCATGTTTATGTTAGAGGCAACCAACTACTTTAGTCAAAACTTTGATGCATGTCCCATTCTTCCACATCTTGCACAGTAGAGTGGTGTAGCTTCATACTCAATCCCACAATCAAAAAAACTTTTATCTAAGAACTCTAAAAAAATATTCATGCAATCCAACTTGATTATATCATAAATATCTCCATAACATTCTCGCAAGCCCTAGAAACTTGAGTATTATCTTTTTATTATTTCCTACTCAAGGACACCTAGAAAGATCTTTGGTTCCTCTAGGTTCAATTTTCTATAATTATGTGTTGTGTTATGTGCTTGGCCCCATAGATTGCAACATTTTACCATATCTAATCTAGTATTCTCCCTAGACCCATTAACCCTAATTCTTCACTATAAATGTACCCCCATACCCACTATTTGTGGTTGCCTCTTTTGACTTTCCTGATGCCAAAGATCCAACTATCACTCTATCTACATTCAGATGCTTGAGTTAATAGAGGGTCCTTCCACTAGCATCACCAATTTCCAAATGCCAACAAGCTTCATAAATGATAATATCACACAGTTAATATTGTTTGGATCTAAATTTTGTTCTTAATTTCTCAGCTAAGCTATTTCTATATGATTTCTCCTCGTGATCTAATTGTAACTTCTTAACTACTTTTTTATGATCTAAAATGCTTGTAAATTTTCTATCTCAACCTAAACAACACCAATTAAATAGACTATTGTTGCATCTTTCATCAAATTATCAATTAAAATCACATGTATTTTGATTATTTTTTGTACATCTTTGTTGATTACTTCTAAAATATTGGGTCACGCTCACATGGACTCTTTTACCATCCTCTCACTCATTTCCCACCATAATCATCCAATTTTGTAGGATCAGACTCTTTCATAGGATATCCTGAGCAAAATAGGAATTCATAACTTAAAATAAGATAAATACATGACCATATTTGTCCTCAAAGATCAGTAGACTAAAATCACCTTTTGATCGAATTTTATTTCTTTGTTTTCATTAACTTACGCAATCCTTTGCTTCTGATTCTAGATTGTTGGTAATAGAACACAATTTTAATGGGAAAATTAGAGGTTCCTAACACCTTCACCACTCATGTTAGGATTTCCAAACTTTGTGTTTGGCCACACTTTCTACTTCCATATACCATTGGGTACACTCAATTTTTTTTTTGCATTTTCCTGCCGATTTATATTCTTGTCTTTATTTTTTTTCTATACATAGCATGTTGATGGCTTTTGGATTAATTATTTTTAATACTTTCTTGAGTTTTGTGTGACATTTGAGTTATCCTCTCATGAGATTTTTTTTCTCACATGTGAAGCACTATTTGTCTTATATTTACCTTGAAAAAAAATGAAATAAGATTTGTTTATAGAGATTATTTAAAAAAAAACGACCCTACTATGAGATGGTCAACTTATTCATCATATTATTACCCTTGTGACCATATTGAAGGACTATCCAAGTCATGTGAACAAATTACCAACAAATCACTAAGAATTTTGTTAATGTTGTGTGTTAGTAAACCTAGGGGTAATATTGTTGATAAACCAATATTGACAAAAATAACACATCATGTAGGCTAATTCCTATGGTCACATGCCAAGATAAGATCTATTGGGTATAGTGCAACCACAAGTACTTTAAAGAACTTCTAAGTTCCCAATAAAGAGAAATGTGTCAAATATAAGTATATGTATTCATAGTATCACTCTTATTATATTTGTTTTGATGTACGCAACTAGAGTTTCCTAGAATCTAAGAAAACAACATATTTAACTATGACAAATCCAAAACACCATAAAAGGTATGTGGGCACTTTATATTGTGCTTTTAATTTGGTGGCTACTTTTGTACATGCTTGGATATGTATGTGTTTTCTCTCATGATTTTAAGCTTATAGATTTATATGATATTTTTTAACTATACGTATTGACTTCTAATATAAGTAACAATGTGTCTTTAGTCCTATTTGGGTATGATACTTGATCCCCATTCATACCATTTTTTCCAAAATTACTTGTGTAGACCATGAATTCATTATTTGTATGAAATATATTTATATATGATTAAAACAACTGACATACAT